>JASSUY010021407.1:0-28407 GCA_032466535.1 Forpus xanthops | reverse complement strand
CTGTTTAAGTTTGAATCTGTTACCCCTTGTCCTATCACCACAGTCCCTAATGAAGAGTCCCTCCCCAGCATCCTTATAGACCCCCTTCAGACAATGGAAGGCTGCTATGAGGTCTCCACGCCATCTTCTCCAGGCTGAACAGCTCCAAACTTCCTCATCCTATCTTCATAGGGGAGGTGCTCCAGTATCCTGATCATCCTAATGGCCCTTCTCTGCACTTGTTCCAACAGTTTCATGTCCTTTTTATGTTGAAGACACCAGAACTGCACACAATACTCCAAGTACGGTCTCATGAGAGCAAAGTAGAGGGGCAAGATTACATACTTCAACCTGCTGGTCACACTCCATTTGATATAGCCCAGATACCATTGGCTTTCTGGACTGTGAGCGCACACTGCCAGCTCATGTTCATTTTCTCATCAACCAACATCCCCAAATGCTTCTCCTCAGGGCTGCTCTGAATCTCTTCTTTGCCCAACCTGTAGCTGTACCTGGGATTGCTCCAACCCAGGTGTAGGAACTTGCACTTGGCATGGCTAAACTTCATCAAGTTGGCATCAGCCCACCTCACAAGCATGTCAAGTTCCCTCTGGATGGCACTCCTTCCCTCCAACGTATCAACCAAACCACAGAGCTTGGTGTCATCAGCAAACTTGCTGAGGGCACACTCAATCCTACTGTCCATGTCACCAACAAAGATGTTGAACAAGACCTATCCCAACACTGATCCCTGAGGGACACCACTCGTTACTGGTCTCCAGATGGACATTGAGCCATTGAGCACAGCTCTTTGCATGTGGCCATCCAGCCAGTTCTTTATCTACAGAGTGGTCCACCTATCAAACTGATGTCTCTCCAATTTAGAGACAAGGATGTCATGCTGGACAGTGCTGAATGCTTCGCACAAGTCCAGGTAGATGTCATTGACTGCTCTACCCCTGTCCATCAGTTCATGGCTCCATCATAGAAGGCCACTAAATTGGACAGGTGGGATTTCCCCTTAGTGAAGCCATGCTGGCTGTCACCAAGCACCTTGTTTTTCATGTGCCTTAGCATGCCTTCCAGGACAATCTGCTCCATGATTTTGCCAGGCACAGAGGTGAGGCTGTCTGGTCTGTAATTCCCTGGGTCGTCCATTTTCCCCTTCTTGAAAGTGGGGGTTATATTTTCCTTTTTCCAGTTGTCGGGAACTTCACCTGACTGCCATGGTTTTTCAAATATAATGGACAGTGGCTTAGTAACTTCATCTGCCAGCCTCTTCAGGACCTGTGGATGGATTTCATCAGGTCCCATGGACTTGTGCATGTTCAGATTCTTAAGATGATCTTGAACCAGATCCTCTCCTACAGTGGGCCCAAGGTCTTCATTCTCACAGTCCCTGCATCTGGCTTCCAAGACCTGTGTGGTGTGGTCAGAGCATTTGCCAGTGAAGACCAAGGCAAATAACTCATTAAGAATTTCAGCCTTCTCCAAATCCAGGATATCCAGTTCTGCTGATAGCTTCCAGGGTTCTCTTTATAGCTTCTTTTTAGAAAGATTCAAGTAGCATGGAGAAATCTCATATACTGAAAGCCTGATGTTATTTAACAAAGGATAGAAGAAATTTGTAACATTTTGAGGCTATAGGATTTCAAAACCCAGTACAAGGACATTAATTCCCTACTCCAAAAGCTCTTACTTATTTTTATCAGCTTCCTGTATGAATGATCACTGCACATTACTGTGTCACAAGGGCAGATTTGATATAATACCATTTTTGGGACAGATCTTTGTTTGCTGTAGGGACAGCATGGTTCTTTAGGTCTGTATGGAATTAAGGTCAGTTGCAGCCGGTAGGAATGAGGCTGTGCTTATTTTTCTATACTTATATGTGTTACAAGCAATTAACAAATTAGAGTTACGATTCTACTAGGCTGAAATGGTGAAACCTTTTCTCACATGCTTCCACCTTGATGTTTATAAGATGAGGTTTTTTATTAATAGCTAAGCAATCAGCCTTCTATGAAACAATGACTTTAAATTAAGAGCATGAGGAAATGAATGTGAGGAAGAGCTTGATGATGCACCAAAAAAAAAGAAAAAAAGAGAAAAATGAATGATCAAATTACGCTTTCCCTTTCATAGGGAAAGCAATGGATCCATCCCATCAAGCAAATAAGAGTTAAGCAGATGATGAGGTAATGTTTTCTTTTCCTACCTGTTTTAAATATCACTGTTTTTATTTGGGTTTTTTTCTCTCGTTAACCCAGAAATGCTGATGCATCAGCATGTCTTATTATGACAGTGAAAGATATTTCTCCTTGCTTAAGTTAGTTCAGAAGAAAATAAGTCCTGAGGGCAGTGCACACCAGCTGTAGAGAAAAAGCACAGTCTGAGGTGGCTGTTGGAGGCTGCTGGTGGCAATTTGTGGGTTTCTGAAAAGACAGGTAGAGGTGATGAGAGCACCTGAGTTGCTGGTAGGAACTGACAGTGACAGCTAAATCTGGTTATTCTCAGTGAAGAAAAGAGAAGAAATTAAGGAAGTGAAAATACAAGGAAGCACACTATTACTATTTAAAACAAATACCCTGTGGCTACAGCATGAAGCATGCCATTGCTGACCAGTGTATTAACGCAAAATAATCATGTCTGGCACTCAAGGTAGAGGCAACACAGACAACATACAACAGTAAATACAAGCTTTAGAAAGCTCAGATGTCATTTAACAAAGGAAGCTTTCCTCCTCTTCCCTGCTTGGATGAGAGTGGATCAACCCCTTTAATTCAGGAGAAACTGTTTCCCTGACACTTTAAAATTCTAGTCTTCTTGGCCTCAACTGATAAAAGAGATTTCATTCTAGGTCAAACACACATTGCATGTCTACTGTATAATACCATTCACTGAGGTGAATTCGTAGTCTTATTAATATTCAATGAAAATACTGGGAGGAGAGGGAGAAGTACTGGTAAAGAGAGGTCTGCAAATACTGTCACATTTCTGACACTATTTGTTGGGTCTGCTCTTTCTCCAACAGAAGGCAAGATGAACTGGCTAGAATGATGTCCCTAAAATAACAAGAAAATCAACCCTGGAAAATGTCTGAACTAATTAAAAGGTAGGAATGAAATGAACTCGAGGCCCCAGAGCATCTGCTGTTACAGAGAAGATTCAGGGGTGGCTGCAGCAACAGCACTAATACTAATGCATACACCTTGATGAAGAATTTAATGTGTTCCACAATGCCTCAGTAATTGCCCCAGTGTAGAGCTCTGCCACAAAAACAGGAGTTGAGGATGAGCAGGAACAGAAACTGAAATCTCAGTGTTAGAAGAATTTATCGGTACTGCCAAAGCTGAAAACTTGAAGCAGGCTCCTGTCAGGTTGATTGAGGAGTTGAAAGAAAAACAAGTCACAGCCCCCCAGGGTGTCAGGCATTTCGCAAACCTCCACTGCACAGGTGTCAGCTCCAGGGTGGTGTTTGCCCATCACCTGCTTGAGATTTTTCAAGCTATGGAGGGCTCTGCAGTGCTCAAAAGGTCACTCAAACATACCAAGGATTGCAAATCATGCTGTGTGGAGACGGTGTCTCTTGCTTGAGATGGCATGAGGGGGTGGACAGCTTGGAAATGAAGCACCTTGTGGAGGGAGATGAGCACTGGGGGTGATTGCCCCACAGTCTGGTGTATCTGCTTTTGGTAGCCCTGGGATGTTCTTTGTTACTATAACTTATAATGGCAAAGCATACCGCTTCACACCTCAGAACGGAACTCTGTTTTGTTATGTATGTAAATTCAAGGCAAAAGAGGGATTGCCATCTGAAGATGGTCTGAACCTTGAAAACTTTCTAATTCCAATAATATCTATAGGATACTGAGAAGCTGTGAATTTAAGAATGCCATGGGCTGGCTTAGCTGTGCATTTTAGACAATAGGTTCAACTTCAGAAAAGAGTATCAAGTAGATGTGGAAATTCTTAATAGCAGGTGTGTTTTGGTAGGCATAGAGAGAGTTCATTCTTGTAATGAATTGGCAGCCTTATTCAGGGATGTCCAGCTGGTGCACTGGGGACTGGATCCAGCTCGAGAACTTTTTTGTCTGATCCCAAAGAGCCGTGATGGTTGTTTAGAGTCCTTTTGCACACGCAGTCATCTAGCTTAACATATGTCTAACAAGCCACCACCATACCAAATCTATATGATGCACGGCAAGTCCATGCATATGTCCATGCTTGACTATTAGGGAGTTATGTATGCATAGTGATCGTGACCCTGGGAATTATCCTTCACCTTATGTTCTAGATGGTACTAAAATATAATAAAACAGGAGTTCACGTGTAGGTGTTGGTGATGCAGAACATTTTATTGCTTGTGCTTGAATTGTAAAGACACTGGGTGGTTGGTTTTAAACATTGGTGTTTGAAGATGTTTTTGTTAAGAAAAAAGCTATTTCTGCTAGAGGTGTTATTAATTTTATTATTAATTTCCAGAGTTTAGAAGCTGGATTTTTAAATGTAAGACTTGGAAACTTTCCATGTGATTGTGTTTTGGCCATTGCCTGTGTGTGGAAAACTGTCTTCCTTACTCAGGAGCATGGGATCTTGGGTAGGGAGCAATGCTTGATGACTATGTACTGGATTTGCACCATCAAATGAAGTCAATATAGTGTAAGCATAGACTGTATGTCCTTACACAGTTGTAAAGAACAAAGAAGGACTCATAATTCTTAAGATTGTACAGCTGTCAACAGTCCTCAGCATTTGAATGGTTGTAGCTCACCTCAGGAGGTATAAATTAAGGAGCTCTCTTTGGTGTGAAGCAACAAATCTACATAAAGCCTTAAGAATAAGTTATATTTTTTCCGATGAGCCAAAAAAGAAAAAAAGGTTGTAAGCACTAGCAGTGGGAGAGTCTGCCTCTAGTAAGTTTTCTGATGCTTGAGACTGCAGAATCTGCAGTTGATAGAGAGAAATGACTGGGAGTCTCATAAATAATAAATCATAAATAAATGAGGTCATCATAAAGATATGTGTAAGAATCAGAGAGAGAATATAATGGGTCACAACCTCAATAGATTCTAGAGCTGATAACAAATAGTGAGCTTGAGAAAAATGTATGAGACAGAAACCTTAGTCATAGATATCTTCAAAATTATAAAATTATTGCTTTTGGAAAGAGACAACTGTTATTATCAAAATGCCCAAAATAAGTACATGTGGAAAGCTGTAGTTCATGGAGGAAAGGACTAAATCGACGTTATTTAGCCTTTTCAAGTTAAAAAGAGCCAGGGCTTCCAAAGTTTCTCTCACATGGAAGCATTCTTGTAGACTAAACAGTGTTATTGATGTTCTTCAGGCAACAGTTACAAGTTTTAGTTATTATTATATTTCTGCTTTATAAAAAATGGTAGATTTGAGTTACAAAAAACTTGATAGGAGCAACACCTGGAGGCAAACAGTAAAAGCATGAAGATCCATAGTAACACCTGGCTTGCCAGAAAAATAAGAAGATGGATTATTTTGAGTGCTCTATTGATCTAAAGAAACATCATCAACAATATAAATATCATTTGAACACATGATACAGACTAAAGGAAAATAGGTTGACATACACCTGCAGGGTCATATACAGTATCTGAATATCAAAACCTAGTATGAAGCTTGAATGAAATGTACTGCATAAGCTATAAACTGAAATATCGTACAGACTGTAACAATTTCTTTCCAATTACATTTGGTAAATGTGGAAATCAAGGTCTTTAAAAGAGCAGAAGTATCTCCCCTGTCAGAAAGCTGCTTTGAGAAAGAAGGAAGTTAATGATCCTGTTGTTAGCTAGAAATAGCATGTGTTAAGCAAATTTACAGCCTCAGAAAAATGCTTTCTTTTTATTTAAGGTTTATAGATATTCCCACAGGAAGAAATGGGGCTCTTTGGGCTTGGTCACCCACGTAGGGCATAGCAGTTTTGAAGTAAAGCCATTTGATTACTAAGGGAAATCTGAGAGACAATCTGAGTTCAGCATAATTTGTGGTAGTCAAAACAACATATTGTTTCAATAGAAATCTCCAATACAGAAGGAATAATACAAATATGAGTCTATTATTACGTCAGGGTGCAAAAGCCGGGTTTGGAGAAGGACCTTATGATGCCAAGCTTGATGTGGCCAATCTCTGTTTCTGTATCAATTGAGCTTTAGATAAACTAGCTGGGATCCACAGAGCAGTCCAGCTACCATGACTTGGAGATCCCAGCAGGTTTATGGAGATGAAATGGAGAATCATCCCTGTACTCTGGCTAAAAGGTGTCAGGACTTGGGGTCACATATATCTGCTTTGTCCGGGAGCTTCAGAGCACAACTAAGCTCCTGATCTTCCAGTCAGACAAATGCTACAGAACAGCAAGAAAAACATGTTGCAAAAAACTTAGCTCCCTTTAGTTTTGCCTCTGAGGCTTTTTGTTTAATCGCTGCCTCTTTGGGAGCCCTGCTGAAATCAAGGTAGTTTTGCCTCTTCTTGGATGTTTTTCCTGTGGAATCAAAAGCCTCTTTAAAGGCGAGATGAAACTGTGTGGTGGAAGAAGGGGCATCTAACAAATGCATTGTTGTGTAGATTGCCCAGATAGTTTAAATTTTTTTAATATCATTTTTGAAAAATGAGTTTCAGTGAATACATAGGCAATAAAATACTCTTGTTTAACTGCAATTTCCACCACTGTGCTACCTAGTGGTTTTCAGCAATACCCCCTAGGCAACATGGTAGAAATGGGTCACTGCATAAGTATTTTGTCTTCAATTAACATTGCAGAAGATTCTGTGCTTCATCTCCCCCCAGTTCAAGAACTGCTTTCCTGGCTACTCCAGTCTTTCTGCTCTGCCTCCAGCAGCATGGGATCTATTGTTCAACAAAGATGGCTTGAGATGAATGGAAAGCACTAGAGAAAACAAAACTGCTGTGGCTGCACACTGTGAGAAAGAGGATGTCAGATGGGAAATAAGCATTGGGGATAGAAGGGTGAGACAGAAGAAAAGGGGGGTTTCTGCCTGTATTGGCATGTGGCAGGCAGTTTGCATGCTTGTGTGATACCAACTTCTTGTTACAGTGTGGAAGCCTCCAGCATCCTGACACCTGCAAATACAAACAGATATTGTCAGGCAGACCCAGCCCACTGATACTCCCTACAGCATCAACCTCTTGCACACAGGGTTCTTTATCACAAATAGCTTTTTTATCATTTATGTATTATTTAAATTATCTTAAACTCTCTTCCCCTTCCTCCCTTCAATTCAGTCTCAGAGGAAGGGAAAGAATGCATTTAACCCACTTATCAGTTGAGCTTGGTGTTATAGATAACCAACTAAAGACCAAGTTTTTAAATTTTCTTTACAGCTTTGGAGTAGCTTGGAGTGATATGACAAAGTACTGGGCATCCAGCAGCTGCCTTGGAAATGAATGGTAGCTGTTCTGGTGATGCTGGCTTTTGGAAAGCAAAGCACTTATACAGGTAGTCACATATGGATTTAGGAAGTGTAACAGTTGGCTTCAGTTTCTGAAATGGTTGGCTCAAATTCCCCAGACCAATACAAGCGCGACAGCATGCAGCCGTACTGCGCTGAGGAAAAATAGTCATTTACAGCATTAAAAGTGGATAGGGAATTTAAAAGCCCTAAGCTATTTAGAACCCTTAGTCAAAAGTGAAACTGGAATTTTAGCACCTAAATTAAACAGGGAACTCACAAGAATGAGAGTCTTTCGAAAATGCTACCCAGTAATCTTTGTGTAAGTAAAAAGTCTTACCACTTTTCTACCACTGTATGTCAAGAAGAATATTAAAATATTTATCAAACTCCTTCAGCAAATAGTTTTATAACCTACAGATGTATTTGACTGATGGTTACCAACTCTAACCTGGAAATGAGGAGCCAAGGAGAATTTCTTTTGGCAAGTGATAGTCACCTGAAAATGTTCTCAGATAGAATTCCAAACCATGATCTAAATTTGGATCAAATACACAAACCTTTTGTCAGAAAAAATTACTGTTTTTCTAGAAAACTTTTATTTTATTCCTAAAAATGCAAGTAAATAAAATACACATATCTCTCTGTTGTACCCTATTGTCAAGAGGAAAAGAGTAATGAGTAAAAGCTGCCTTATGAGGTCTCTCAAGGGCTGTGAGGCCATGCATCTTCAGGTTTCAGGAATGATCTTTGAAAGCTGCAATGGTCTGAAAACAAGACATTCCTCTTTCTGAGTATTTGAAGGGAAAAGAGCAAGCACAGACTGAAAAGGAAATGGGAGAGGTAATAATCCTGTTGAGCAATCCAGCGATACACCCTTTCCTCAGAGTTCCTTCCTACTTGGGTGAGATAAGTAACATTGGAAATTAGAGGCTAAGACTAACAAAATAGGGTGGTGTCTTTATCTAAGAAAGGTGGTGTCCCCATCTTGAGATTAATTAATGCTTAATATGTTTGGACTAGATTTAAAAAAATTGTATATTTTATGTCAGCATGTTCCCAAGCATAATCATAGAACTTTTGGAGCTTAGAAACAAGCTCATTTCCATAGCCAGTCAGATGGTAGTGTGTATCAGCCCTCTTACTTAGGGTGGAGCAGAACAGCATTTGTGTCGTTCTCATTGCTCTTTTTCCAGTGATCATAAAACTGGAGATATTTTTTTGAAGTGCATTCTTAAGCAGTAACATATGGCTTTGTAAATCCTTATTTTCTATGTGGTACAGTAACTTTTCTGTTTTGATGGTAGAGGTTTCATTTGCATAGATTTTAACACAATTACAGTACTTGGAACCCATTGTTTAATACATGCAAAATCAATATTCTTGCCCTTGGAAGTATCACAGTATTTCTGCTTCTCTTTCACTTTGGTGATTATGTATTGAGGAGATAGGGAACCTATTCCAGCCTAACTGTGCACCTTTATATTACAAAAGGTGAAAGTGCCCTTTTCCCCCAGTAATTTATTACTATTAATTATTTGCTGAGTTGACATAGAATCATAGAATCATGGAATAGTTAGGGTTGGAAAGGACCTTAAGATCATCTAGCTCTAACCCTCCTGCCATGGACAGAGACACCTCCCACTAAACCATGTCACCTAAAGCTGTGTCCAACCTGGCCTTGAACACCACCAGGGATGGAGCATTCACAGCTTCCCTGGGCAACCCATTCCAGTGCTTCACCACCCTAACAGTAAAGAATTTCTTCCTTATATCCAATCTAAACTTCCGCTGTTTAAGTTTGAATCTGTTACCCCTTGTCCTATCACCACAGTCCCTAATGAAGAGTCCCTCCCCAGCATCCTTATAGACCCCCTTCAGACAATGGAAGGCTGCTATGAGGTCTCCATGCAACCTTCTCTTCTCCAGGCTGAACATTTCCAACTTTCTCAGCCTATTTTCATAAGGGAGGTGCTCCAGTCCTCTAATTATCCTTGTGCCCTCCTCTGGACATGTTCCAACATAGTCAGGTCTTTGTCATTTATTCTCTTCTACGTGGAAGGTTGTATGACATAGTGGATAATCTAAAAATCTCCGTGTATTGCTGCATTTTGCTATGCTGCCTTTTGTTGAGTAATACTTTAAAGTGATTTTTTTCCAACTCGTTTTGTTTTGTGGATACCTCAATTACTTCCACAGAAGGTTTGGTATTTTTTTGTACATGGATTACTCTAGCACAAGCTTGAACTCGCTTTGTCTGGGCACAAGTCTTCTTAAAAATAGCCCACAAGCTAGTTCGCAAAGGCCCACAGAGGAAAAGTTTAAAGTCACTTTATTAACAGCACCTCATTCTGTGTGCAGCACAATGTGAGTGCAGACAGAAGAGGCTGGTCATTAATATACATTAATATCCAAGAAAATCAGTATTTTATAGTTTCTATACCCTGGAAATGATTTAATTCGGCTCACATTGCTTACATAATTGGAATGAATAAAATAGAGGGACCACTCAGGAATACGGAAAGCTAGTTTTAGTCAAGTCAAGGTTAATCAGTGTGCTTATATAGGGAGCTGAAAGGATTTTTACTCTTTTATTAAACAGCTTTGAAAAATTAACTTGTTGAAGGCTGCAAGGAAGTAACATTAATAGTGATAAAAAACCAACATATTTTTATCTTTCCATTAGCATTTTGCAATAGAAGAAAAAAATCTTGAGCTAGATGTGTTATTTTGCTAAAAACTTAGTGTCAGTCCTGATAAACAGAGATGCTGAAAAATTATTTTATTTTACATGCTATTAACTCTTGTGAGACTCATTAAGAACATTCCCATTAATACAGCTGGTTCTGCTTTTGCTTCAAGAAAACTGATGTTAAAGCTGACTGGAAAAAAGAAAAGGTGGATCTCTTTTGTATTGCAAGAATGTTCACAAAAGATTTTTTCTCTTTTGGCCTGGGTTTGGGAAATTCCCTAGTGATTCTAATGAAATCTGTGAGCAGTGAATGGTTCATCAGTGGTAAATGTGGTGGGGTGAATAATAAACGGTCAGTTTTCCATCATCTGCCAGATCTTTGAAAGACCAGTTTTATTCAGTCACCATGATTATGTTGTGATTGTACATATCACAAAATCCCACTTAGGAATGCAAAATTTTATGAGAACTAAGCCGGAACTGAGTTTCAGCCTCTTGTTGTGGAATGGCTGTTGCAAAATCGCTCTTCCCAAGCAGTTTTTGTACCTCAAGTGATAGTGTGGTTGATGGTTAATGTTGCATACCTCCATAAGCAGATGGACTGAAAGAATTTTAATAACTTTCTGGATCTGAATGTTCATTCCTTCCACATTCTTTGTGGCTTCATAGTGTTTATGATAATTCTTGCTCAGAATCCAATCTATACAGTTTATCCAGCTGTATCTTTGATGTCTGCACTCTGGTCTCAAGGGAGGGAAGTTGTGAATGAGCGATTAGTGAGCGACACCCAAGGGGTTATGACATCTTTAACATAAACTCATCAGCATAAGGTTTTTCCTCTGAAATGGATTAAGCAATTTATTTAACTGTAAAACCCAGAATACTAGTTAAGTGAATTTTACTGGAGAATCAATGAAGCAATAATTGTGTGGTTATATATCTGAGACTGAAGTAACCAGCTGTGGTGGTCTTTTCTTTGTTAATCCGTTTCGTCTATCTTTTTTTTACCCAGCATTCTTTGAATAGCCACAAGTTGTTATGATGAGTGAATTGAAAAAGCACATTGAGAAATCTTTGAGCATATTAACTTCTGTACTGTGAAATCTTTCTTGCCTTTGCAATACATACAAAAAGAAAACCCATCCAGAATTCATTAACTAAAATTTTATCTCAAACTCATATTTTAGTATTCTGTTAATTTTTCTCCATTTATATTTCATAAAATGTCTTCCTACTCCTATGAGAGACATGCTTGTAAGCTAAAGATAAATATGTAAAACTTACCTTTGAATTGAATGGTGTCTAAGTATTGCTGCTTTTAAAATATAATAGCAAGCTCTTGACATTATCCTCAGCAGCGCTTCAGAATTTGCACATAGGCTGCAATTATTACAGTAACAGAGGAAGTTGCTACTTCTGATAATTAGAAACAAAATATTTTTAAAGAAATTTCAATTGTTAAGGGGTTATAAATATTAAGAGATGATAAATTGTTAGAAAAAAAACCAGACCTTCACACATCAGTTATTACATGCTTGCATCGGAGAGCAGATTAGCTAGATTTAGCAATGTGCACATTTGAGTGCTTAAATTGTTTTCAAGGTTCTTTTTCCCTAAAAATGGTACTCCCCCCATCAGTTATGTGCTGTGAGTTATTTCTCACAGAATTGTCTTTTTTTCAGCATTAAAAACATACCAGATCCTATAATATTGTCAACACATTTACATTTAGAAATTTTGTTCATGCATTTGAACAGGACACACACATCTGAACTACATCAAAATTAAAAAGAATAAGACTGATGTCCTTTAAAAGACAATTTTCCGTCCTTTCTGCATTCTTAAACATCTTTCAGAAACAAGTCTGTAGTCAGAAGGAATGAGTCTGAAATTATATGTTGTATAATAAAAATAACCGCAGTAGTAACAACAGGAATTGGAGATATTCCATGCCCTTTGTGAAAAGTAAGCTAGCTGGCAGTATCCAGGGAGGACCAAGTAGATGGTGGCAAACATCAGTACTGGGCTAGCATTTCTGAGAATGGTCTGCCCTTCACACAAAGGTAGTTTTGGGGGGGTGATAAAAATTAAATAATGGGAAACTAAAAGGCAGTGTGCATCCTGAAAAAACTGGTCATATGGGAAAAATTAGAGCTGACTGAAGAAAGTGGATGTATTTTTCCAGCAAAAGCATCAACATAATGAAATATAACTTTAACTTTAGGAGAACTGATAGAGAATTTCAATTTATTGTCAGAAAGTTTAATAACAACAACCCAGCCAAAAAAAACTCCAAACCCAAGAGCAACTACTCAGCTAAAACAGAATATCTGTCTTCAGCAAGGTTTTACTCTTTCGTTGTTGCTGTAGCTTTCTATTCCTAGTACTTTTCTCCATTGCTGGTGCCCGTGGACTACATCTGAGTGGCTTTTGGGAACTGAGGAGACAGCTGCTTGGCAGGGCTGTTTCAGGATCTCAGGGATCCCTTGTCAGAGCTTGCTTACCTTGGCTAGAGATAGACTGATACTTCGGTATACAAAAGCAGAAGGGGACATGGACCGAATGAACTTATTAGAAAGGGTCAAAACTGCACAGCTTTAGTGTGTATTAAGAGACATTTTTAAGTTTTTCAGCACTCAGAGAACTCCTTGCCCCTGGAGGTTTGCTTGGCATATCACTGTGATCGTTGAAGATGGGGAATTTGGATACTCTTACCTTGTGGCTATTATCTTTCTACATGTGAAAGAGAACCTTCTTTACACAGGACCAAACATCTAACCATAATAACCTATATACCAGCTAGAGTAGTAGAAAATACAACCTGGCTCTTGCATTCTTTTTTTGACCCAAAGTGCAGAACACTCCTTCCGATCAAATCTCCATTTACTTGTTTATTTACAAATCTTTGTTATCTGTTGGAGAAATGTCGAGAAGAGTCAAAAGCAGTTTTACATGGCTCAAAGCAAGGAAACAAATCCCAGACTCAGTAAATTATAGCGCTGTTGTTAGTAAGATGCCAACTGGAGCCTTTTAACAGAGGGTGCTCCTGGGGGAAATGCTGGCCACCTAATGTGCCAAAACCCCTTGCGTATGTGAATACTTCAGGGCTTGGTACTGCATGCATTTATCCTTGAGAAAGGGAGCAGCTAGTACATAACTTGATCAGCTCTAAAACCATGGCTGGATCCAAGGATCTAATGTGTCTGTTCAGATCATGAAGCAACTTGATTGCCCTCAAGGTAGGAAGCTTTCTGTCCTGTGTGTCAATATTGCATAAAACTGCCTCCACAGACAAGTGTTGCTGTGACCTATTTTATGAATGCAAGATACTCCAGATCCTTCTTGGAATAAATAGGGCAGAGGAGACTCCTCAGAGGTGTGGTCCCCTGGGAGCTGTCTGCCTAGCTGTGATTTTACACTTCCAGCCAGATCTGACGTCTGAATGTAAAATTCCACACTCAGGGACATCACATGGGTTTCATGCTCTTCCCTGAGGAATTCCAACTCTTAAAAACAATGAATGGATTACACAGTACTCATCCATATATGTAGTTTTTAATCTGTGACAGATGTGATATAGATAATATTCTCCATTCAGTAAATCCTCCAAGTATAATTTAGGGTCAATTGACTAATCTCTGCTTGATTTAACTCTTTCAGAGCCCACTAAGTAACAGGCTGGCAGTAGAGCACAATGGGGAGGAAGACCATGCTCATTGTTCAGGCACAAGACTGGGAGTTAGGAGGCTGGGTCTGTATGAAGCTTTGTTGTAGACTTTGGGCCTAATTCTTCCCAAACTCCTTTCATTTGAGTCGACTAGTTCTCATTTCTTGGCAATTCCAATTTTTTTTTTACATCTGGTTGTCTCAGAAACCTCACATCCTGTTCCCCTTCAGGAATACTGTGTGGGTTTTGTGCTGTTATCTGAGTCTGAAAAATGATGAGCTGAAAGGCAGCTTAAACTCTTTGTATGCTGTGAAGCATGTGTCTGAACCTCCCATTTCTCTTGGATATTGTGTAAGTTGAGCTTCCCCACTGCTTTGAAGGTTCATTGGTCTGAGAAGTCTATCCTAGATTGGACTTGTGCAGCAAAGATGCATACAGATAGAAGAAAAGAATGCTGTAAAGGCACTTGGAATGAATAATCTCAGGCATAGCCTTGGGTCTAAGGGAAACATGTATGGCCCTGACATGACTGATCACAGGGGAAGGGTGGGTTTGCAGTCAGGAGACAGACCTGTGACAGGGATCAGAAAAGAGTCCCATCTTTCACTCACTGGCGTGCATGTTGTTGATGTTTAGTATGTAATAGCTAAATACACAGTAAGAAAATAGAGGGAAACATTGGATTTGCAAATGCTGGTATGTTTCAAAGATACTTCCCATATGACTTAACCTAAGAGCAGTTAAAGATTGGCTCAAGGAGGGAAGTCAAAACTGATGAGAAAATGTTCCTGCTCTATGGATGTTTGCTGGTGTGATTTCACCTATGTCAGTGGAAAAGTGCTAATAAAGCCCCTGTGATACACCAGTTGAGGATTTAGCACAAGGTATCTGAGCGTGGTCGTTCAGAGCTTCACTCTTTCATACAGCTGTGTTCTAGCAGCTGGTAGCAAACTACCTGAGAAATCTTAGGTTGTGCTTTGCCTTATTTCCATAGAAAGTATTCCATGACAAAAACTGGGTTGTAATGTAAGCCTGTATTGACTCAGGCTATACAAAAGGCCTGAATGGAAACAGCCTCACCTGAACCATTGATTTTGCTATTTTTCCTTTTTTACCCTTAAGGTTTAAGATTTATTTAATTTCAGTACTTTTAAAGTGCCTGAAACTTTAAGTCATGTCTCTATAAATTATGCACTTAATTTGGGGAAGGAGAGCAGGTAAGAAATGCTCATAACTTTATTGGCTGAAGGATACTCAAATGAGATGGCAGCAGAATCGAGATTGTCAAAACAAGAAAACAAAGCTTTAACCCTGATAATTGTATTATTCAGACAATTTGGAATCCTTTGAGGGTGTATTTTTATTGATACATTGTAAAACAAATTGTATTTCATAGCTTGAGAGAGTTGTAAAACAATAAACTAATTAGGACACCTTTGGTCTGTCTGCTCCCTCCGTCAATGCGTGTGGTCAGGGGAGTTTTGTCAGTATAGATGGGCACATCCTATTTTTAATGATTATTGCCACTGCCAGTGTGTTTTAAACACTGACTATTCACAATCCATTTTAAACAAAAAATAAAAATCAGTCTGAAACACAATGTAGTTATGCTGCTGCTTCAACAGCTTGGTCAACCTCATCCCTTCAGACTTGCTCTTTTGTTGCCAAAATGAGGCTGCAACACCATCTTAAACTGGGCTGCAGCTGGATTTGTGAATTCTGGCAAGGGAGAGTCCCAGCCAATGTAAGTTGGCTGGAAGTTTAGGTGAGTTTTGTCTCTGTACATAGGAAGTAATTGAAAACAAGAACTGTGGGTGGTAACAAGTTCGATGATTGTATCTTCCAGTTGCCTACTGAATGTACCTACAGTGTAAAATATTAGACAGGGCTAAAAGGTGATTACTTTGTACACAATAAACATTGGAAACCTGCTCCTTTTTACAAGGAGGTTTTTGGACTGGTTTTCCTTTGCCAAAAAGTGAATTTGTCTTTGATGGTTCTTTGAATTTCATGCCAAATAAGGTTTCAGTTCTGAGGGATGGACTTTTTTTATGCTGGAGATTTCCCTCTCTTCTCACTCTGACTCTGTTTTTTTCAATAGAATTGCTCTTATGTAATCACAGTATAAAGTCAGCTCTGTTTTAGAATTGCCCAAAGCCACAAGGAAGAAGGCAGCTGCATTTCCAGAATTACTGGAAACAGTACAGGCAGATAACAAGAATAAATCCTGGCAACCATCCTCATGTATGGTGGATCTGCTGAAGAGAATACATAGCAAACAGAATATGGTCCCAAATTATAGCAGCATGGTGGCTGCTGATACCTAGACAGTATCATTTCAGCCTTCAGACAAATCCCATTTTCTGAAATTAACCTTACAGCTGCTCTTTGAGGCAAATAACCTCTATCTTTTTCCCACTGGAAAAGTGGGAAAAAGGTCATTCTCCTACTATGTGGCTGTGTTTGTCTGCTCTCTCTCTGGGTCTTATCAATTAAAGCCTCTTTATAAAGATGGGGACCTTTACTTTTTATGAGCATCTGTGTACCCGCAAGAGAAAGAACTGTATGGATTAGGGTTATGGGAATCTCTAGGAACACATCTTTGTTCTGGGATCAACCAGTAATAGGGTTTTATGTAGAAGGAATAGCAAAAATCCTAAGGGGTTCATTCCAATTATATTGCCAATTAGGACAAAAGAGTTTTGGTTTAGGTTAGCAAGGTTTCTGCATCCTTAGCAGTTATAAATATTTGTTTGTTTATATGGCAGTGTTAATTAACATTGTTAAAATTTACTACAGGCTCTCACATTCCCAGGCAAACAAAGAGTGGTCATTTTCCACTTGCATTTGACAAAAGGGAAAAGTATTTTTAAAAAGTTATTTGAACTTTTAAAAGAATCAATCTTCATAACAGAATTGGGTAAGAAGTGTGTGATGACTTCTAATTATTTACTTTTTACAAAATTAGTTATTCACAGAAATCCATTTTCAGTTTACATTAAATATTCTGTGTCCCTTCTGTCTTTATTTTGAGCTAAAACACGCTGCTGAGTTAATTACAGAGATAGTGTATTGGTCTTTATTAACTCTTCACTGAAGAAGAGCCTGATATTGCTGCTCAGAGCTAAGAAATTCTCTCAGAAGACCTCAACATCTTTTTTTATCACTGTTCAAAATTATGTGGTGTTCTCTTGCCCTTGCAACTTTGTCAGATGATTAACTATAAATTTGGGGTACCGTGGTTCAGACCGAAACCGAATTGGGTATTTGTGAACCAAATGTGAAAGTCTTGAATGACACTCCATGCCTCAGTGCCGCTTTGATATCTCTTTTTGGAGGTTAAATCCTCTATTTTGAAATATATAAATACACATCATCTGTTTCTCTCTAGTGGATGTATGTATCTCCAGGCAAAAACATGATCGTAATTCAGCTTTGCATGAAGTGATAAAGTTTTATCAGTTAACTGTGAGGTAAAGAAAATTTAAAAGCACATATGCATACTCTTCAAAAAGCTGTATATGAAATATTCTGGATTCTGAGGGAAGAGCTTTCTTAAACTTTAGAAAATAGAGAAATTCAGAGGTAGAATGACCTAAACAATATCAGCTCTGCTTTGCATCTCTGACGTTCCCTTCTGTGTTGCTCTGAATAACGCATTGATATTCAGAGAGAGTGTCTGAGGCACTCTGGTGTTGGTGAGTGCCTTGTGGAGTTTGCAGCCTGGTACCAGTTCATTGGTTGTAGATCGTTTGAGCTAACCTCTGGTCCTTATTTCATTATTGTCAGAATGCATGGAAAAAACTGATAGCTTAGTTGTATTAATTTCATTATATCTGTAGAGTTTTTTCACAGATCAAAAATTAAGCACAGGCTTAAAGGTTTTATTAAGCAGACTCATACTTGTGAAGATGTGGAGGTATTCCTGTAAATACTGCTGTGGTTTCTAACACCAAATCTTTCATTTCAAACCATGTCTTAGTGGTAGTCACTTCTGTGAAACATGAATTTTGGAATTCCTACTGAAGTAGGATTAAAAAGGATTAAAATATAACCAAAGTTATATTAAATCCACCATCCAAAAAACCATGGAGTTGAAAGCAATTCCGTTGTGGAAGAAATACAAAACTTCACTTTTAGATGAAGAATTGTTAGGACATTGACAGCCAGGAAGCTATTGTACTTCTAGAAGACAAGATGAAACAATTAAGGTCTGTTCTGCTTTTATTGCTATCTGGAGGTTTGTGTGAAAAGTACCCCTTCCTCAAGGTCTAACAAGCGTGGTTGATCAAAACACTGTGATGGTATTTTGTGTAAATCCCTCAATATTTGATTAAGGACAAAGTCTGTAGAAATTATTTAATGCCAGTGAGTTAACTAAAATGTAGGTCTTCATGCTTCCCTGTAGAGAAACGGATACTCTGAATTCCAATTGGTTATTCCGTGCTTCAGTTATAGTTTTCCCATTTTTTTTCCTTTGTACTTAACTCACAGGATCATAAATTGCAAGTGGGATGATGAATATGAATCTCTATAAGAGCTGTATTTTTTTTTACCATATCAACCCCATGCCCAAAGTCCATCTTCCCCTTTTGGTGGTGGGGAAAGTCTCAGGAGTCAGATGCCTCTGTCCTTAAAGGAGTATCATAGCCTAAAGAGCAATACAGGACTCATAATGCTGTTTTCAGTTCATTATATCCATTTCACTCCTGTATTTAGAGGATGGTGCCATGAATTTTGCTTTGACTTCATGTCATGGGTTCAGCAGCAGAAGTCATTTTTCTCCTTCTTGGTAGCTGGTGCAGAGCTGTGGTTTTTATTTTGGGCCTGGGAACAGCCTGGTAACAACAGTGTTTTCAGTTACTGCTTGGTAATTAGGCTGGCCAAGGACTTTCTGAGTCTCATGCTCCGCCAGGGAGGAGGGGAGGTCAGGGGGAAGAGACAGGAGACCTGACTCAAACTGACCGAAGAGGTATTCCATATCACAGCACGTCATGCCCAGGATGTAAAAAGTGAGAGCAGAGACCTAGAAGGATGGGGGTGCACAGGGTGGTCAGGCTTGATCGGACTGGGTATCTGTGGTGAGCGATTGTATTCTTTTCCTCTGTATTTCTCTTGCACTATTATTGGTGGTAGCAGTAGTGATTTGTGTTATACCTTAGTTACTAAACTGTTCTTATCTCAGCCTGTGGGAGTTGCATTCTTTTGATTCTCCTTCCTGTCCCTCCAAGAGTGGGGAAAAGAAAGAAGGAGAAGTGAATGAGAGAGAAAGCTGCATGGCGCGAGGGCCTTTAACCACGAAACTTCACAAATACATTGTCAAATGGTGTTCCATGATTCACTTGCTGAAGAAACCAGCCAGGATCCAAACTTTACAAAACCTGCACCTCCATTTTGTTCATTAGGTGTTCTTGACTTATTTCTTTCTACTGAGGGAAAGAGGTAAAACAGCTGTTATGTAGGGTTATTCTGGTAAGCTGTTTCTACTTTTCCGAAAGAAATCCCAACTGTCCTTTGTACTGAAATATTTATTTATTTAAATACTCAAAGAAGAAGAAAATTAAAATGCAGCTTTAAGGTGTCATTCCCTCAGAGATCTTCCACCACGTCAGTGATTAGCTTGTATTTTTTTTAATCCCATTGTAAGGACAGAATATCAGAGCTAAATCTGAGGCAAACTACCTTTGGCTATTGATGTCTCTGAGCATGTCAGTCATGCACTGAAGCTGCTGGTACAGTTGGTATGCTGTACACAACAAGGACTATTTTTAACACTAAAAATATGAGTGTAACAGGTGCACATTTTGTTGGAACTTTTTTTTTATTGTGCATTAGTGGAGGGAAGAGAGCTGGCAGCACTTTCTTACAAGTCTTCCTGTAAGTGGGAAAACAAATGAAGGTCTGTAGTACATACTGAAGTTTGCTAGCCAAGCATGGGTAGTTCACAGCAGCCTGTTCTTTTCTCTGTTCAGAAAAAAAAAAAACCAAACCCCGAATCCTAGATGAATTTTGAGCAGCCTGCACAGCCAGAATCGCTCATTCTTTTTTATGAGCTTCATTTGCATTTATACTCTTTCCTGCTGTTGTTGAGTATGCTGCTTTCACTTGTCCTAAATCTACAACTGCACTGGCTACACTTAAGTGGCAGCTTCCTACTGATACATTGATTACCACAATAATTACATCCGGGGTCTACATATGAGCTAACAGAACCAATTTATTTGAATTTTCTATAGTGGAAAAACTCTCCACAACTAATTAATTCTACAGGGATGGGTCTAACACTTTTCTCTCTTGTTTTTTAATCCCTCCATCAAAGTTTCTGACAGTTAAAGCTTGGCTAAAACCACAAGTTGTATGGGGGTGAAATGTACGATGGTTTTGTCCAGTAAATTCTTGTACCCTTGTCTTTTGATAGGATTTTTTTTTCTTTAAATCTGCTTTCTGCTTGACAAGGTGTTTTTCTTCTGATGTTGTGTCATACAGTGCGCCCCAGTTCTGCAATAACTCCGTGTGTGCAGCCTGCTGTGCCTATTGAGGTCAGAGAGGTTGGCTACTTACCTGATGCACACTGTAGAAATGGGCCACTGATGTTAACTCATCAGTTTATAGCTGGAGCAAGAATCTTCTTTTACAGCCTCCTCTGCAGGATTATGCATATGCCTGTATTTCATTCAATTTGACATGAAGTTGGACAACTTCTTTAATTTTAAGTACATAACACAGCTGAACCTTTCAATGGGATTTCCTTTAAATTGTGAATTGTGAAAAGTTTCAGTGGTTTGGAACTTTCTGGCTAACTTTGTCACTAAGTTTACCCGAAATTATCTAATCCTAAATTTCAGGCATCTCAGGTATAATGCAACACCTTTCACAGTTACTTCACAGACTTTTTGCAGTGGCTTAAAAGATATTTTAAAATAGAAATGAAATGAGGTTTGAGTACAAGCTACCGTGGGAAATTGGATGGTGCCTGGTAATATATATGTGCAGTGTAAGGAGATTTTAGCCCCTTACATCCAGACCTTCTCTTTGTATCCAGAGTGTGGAGAGTTTGTAACCTATTACACTGGCTGGTGACTTGTGGTTTCTCTAAATTGATCTGTTGATCTCAGTTCTTGTGAAAATGTCCATTGCCAATGGATTTTGATAATGTCTACAGTGATAACTGTAGTACAGAAATCAAAGGACTTGCATATTAGCATAGCCTTAATGAAGACCATACCACTCACACTATGATAAGTGCTAGGAGAGGTATTGGTCTGGGGAATATCTGGGGGTTTTATCTACTGTTTTCAATAGTGTACCTACACCAGGATGCTAGCTTTCTTATTTGCCAAGACTGTGGCTTCCATAAACTCAGAATTTGACTTAAAATAGCAGTCAGATGTGTTTTTACTCTTTACCTTGAATCTTTTTCAGTGGGGTCTTGGAACAAATAAACTTGCTTGACAAAACTTTGAAAGAACAAGACAAGTCCAGAACCCTTTTTTCCTGCAGATCAAATTTATCAGGAAAAAGGAAGTTACAAAGATTTTTAACTGTTACAAATGGAACTTTAAATTGGACACAAAACCAAAAGCAAATTAATGGGTGCAACATGAGCAAAAGCATTCAGTGAACTCAAGCCAAGTTCACTGAGAGGTTTTGCAGGAACATTCTGGGCACTGTGATGCATAATTTAAACTTGGGCCTTTTAGAAAGAATTACTTTAGTGTAGGCTGGAAGGCATTAGAGTATAAATTATAGAGTCTCTGTCTTAGAGAAGCTTAAACAGCTCTGAAGGTTAAGTAGAAGACATAAAAGTTACGATATGTTTGTTGTGGGCTTTCAAAGAAAGTGGTGAAGCAAGCAGGGTGGCAAAGTTCAACATTGGGATAAAAGATCCCAAGCAGTCTGGGCACAGCTTATGAGCCTTGGGTCTTAGGGGGTGGGGGGACTGTTCCGGAAGCATTTGGAAAATTACCTTAAGATCTAAGGATGGAAGCAAAGCTCTTTGTTAGGCATATATGTGAGCCTCAACTCCTTCCCATGGGGAGATAGAATTCACAAAACCTGGAATTTAATATCCAGCCTCGCTGTATAATTTCTGTACAACTTTGAGCAAGACATTTAGTCTTCTGTTTTTAAAGGCTGCTAGGGAAGGGAGGAGTTCATTTGGACTCCTTTGAAAAAACCTACTTTAATCTCTTTGTACGTCACTTCTCATAGGCAGAGTGACAGAATTTACCTGTCCTCTGCTTCTGTATATCTGCTGGCTGTGAGCTCCTTGGAGCAGGATCCACCTCACTTAATTGGTGTGTTCAACATATTGCTCAGGGGTCCAGGAATGAGCTGGAGCCAATAACAAATATGGTGATGGTTAGGTAACAGTTGTCACTGATAAAGGCTGTTTTGCTTCTCAGTGGTGACACCTCAAAATGCAACCACATCCCTGTCTATCCAAAATACAACCTCCTGCATCTACACCTGAAGCAAATCAAAACCATCCAGAATTATGGAGTAGTATGTATTCTGGATGGACAGAGATCTGGCCTTGGGAATCATGGTCAGATCTTGAGGAGTCATCATTGAAAATTAATCAGTCCATGAAAGCTCCTCCTTTAGGGACAGATGATGCCATCTCACACTAAATTAAGGTTTAATAGATTTACAGCAACCCTTTATATCTTACCCTGAACTCATTACATTTCTCCCCCCCCCTTAATCCTTCAAGCTATGCTTTTTTCTTCCTGCACAGTTTTAGTTTTTCAGTTTCAAAGTACTGACAGTTCTTCACAAATACCTCTCCCAGCACTATCTCCCTTTCACTCCTGAGTTTCAAATGGGCTTTTAGAAAACATTCATGTCCTTGTGGAGGAAGAAATTGCACTCTGAAGAGCAAACCTATGAGGAAGGTTCAAAGCAGTAATAGTCAGCAAATATACGGTCAGAAAAGTCAAAGCTGGCGAGGTGTGTGTGAGTGTGTCATGTGATTTAGGATACTGTCGAAGTGGAACTGAAGAGACAAAAAAGCCAAGAAAGATGTTGACATGGAAAGAAAAAGAGAATGTGAAATAAATGGAGGGATAGAAGAAAAGAAAAAGCTGGTTTTTAAACCTATTTTTTAAAAAGGAAGGTGAAAATTATTTATTCTTGTGTATTTGGATAGTAATTATTGTTGTTCCTTGAAGGTAGTTTGAGGATTCTGTTATGCTGAGCAGCCAGTACAAACAATAAGAAGATTCTTGTTGGTTGATGGACCTTGCAATTTAAGATTATACTCCTAAATCTTGAATTACCTTTCTCTAGTTAAAGGAATTGTCATGACTACAGATAAATGAAAATGGGAATTAACTCTGTAGTGAAATTTGAAATGGTGAAACCTGGTTTTGTGATTAACTGTAGTGAAGACTGAGAAACAAAATTAATCAACATTTCCCACAGAAGAGAATTCAAGGGAAAAGATGCCTCTCTCTGATATGGATAAACAATTTTCAGTGATGATACTTCATTTTCACTATATATATAAAGATGCGTAATTTTAAAAGTTTAAATATCAATACAAAATATTTCCATAGGCAATGACATGAAAACATTAATGTGTCTTTCCAGTTGTGTATTTTTTTTTCACCTGAGTTGAAGTCTTTTTCTGTTCTTCTTTGAAAGTTAAACTTCAGTATTTTGGTTTTTACTGGAGTTACATAGTCTGAGTAACATGCAGTTCTCTGACCAGCTTCCTCTGGGATGGTGTGATCACAGCAGTTTATAGACGATGGAATAAAAAGAACTTCCCTCATAAAATCAGAGGGACAGAAAAAACACTGATGATTTATGTTGGCTGAGATTTTGACCCAGAAACTTTGAACGTGTAGTAGCTGTTATTTACTCTATGTCACCATCAATCCTGGGCAGGAAAGGCTACTAAGAGCCTCCTGTTTGCAGGGCTGGCATTCTTTCACACAGTTCCCACTGCTCTGTCTTTACTCCCTGCCTTAGCTGCTTTAAACTGAAATGCTTTCCTGTGCTGAAATGGATGTCCTGCATAGCAGGGCTTTTAAATTATTTGAGTGCATACGGAATCTGGGAAATTTCTATTTTATGAGTTAGGACCTACTGCAGTTTTATGACAAGATGAGTTAAACAGTAAAATATTCTTTGGATCATCTTTACACATCACTGGTTTTTACTGTAATGTGTTAACGGGTTTCTGGTATATATTGCTTTTTATGCTGCTTGAGAAACTGGTGTTCAATAGCTGTCTGTGCGGGCTACTCTATAAGACAGACACCTTTGATGGTCTCCAAGCTCAGGGAGTCATGTTGGCGTCTGATTTTTGAAGGAAGGAAAGACTAAAGCCAAAATACTTTTGGATGACTTTGCAGGCTGTTACAGTGCAAATTGTGCTGGTCTTGCTTGTGTTATACATTGGCACCAGAAGGGTGGCTCATGGCTCCTGTAGGAAGTAAGGACTGTTTCTGTGTGGGTGGGTACATGCCACTGCCTGACAGAGGTCTAGGATGGAGGTGATCAGATGTCCAGAAATCCCAGGCAGTTGTGCTATAGTGAGTGGATGGAGCCAAATAGAGAGTTAAAACTTTCTTGCCTTCCATCTTCTCCTAAACCATGTCTGCCTGGTGATACCAGGTGTTGCACGCAAAGGAGAGTTGATAGGAGGTGAGATTTGGCTATCAAGGCAGCATGAGGCATAAATGGTTTTAGAAGGTTCAGTGTGATTTGTGCATTTTATTGTGAAACCTTAGGCTTTCACACCCGACATGTGCTGAGAGGAAGTGGCTTCTGTCCAGTGAAGGAGAATGGAAACTGCTTGTTATCCTAACCAAATTCTTCCCGTTAAATCCAGTGGGTCACAGAAACAAACCCTCTGCTTTTTAGGAAACGCTCTTGCATTTAGTTTCATGGTGATTGAGGGTCCCTTCTGGAGAGCAAACAGATTTCTGAATCATTTGTTACAATGATAAACAAATAATGTTTCCATTAGCAAGGACAGAATTCTTATGAAAGAAGCATTCCCAGATTACAGCACAGAAACACACACAGGGCTTATATTTCTTACATAATATCCTTGTAATTTCTGCTGCTTCTTGAAGGAAATTTGTGTTTAAACAGAGACCTTCTACCTCAAACTACCTCTTCTGTTACTGTTGATAGCTGAATCCTAGTTCAGGGAGCATCAGCACTGAACTCATGGACTGAGTTTTGCCACTCAGTTAAGGGAAAGAAAAGTTCCTTTTCCTTTTGCAAATGACAGTAAAGAAATGAGTAACACTTGGAGCTCCTGCACCATACTCTCTTCTTTTTAATTTTTTTTTTTTTTTTAATTTTGGCAAAACAAGTGATGTATTATCACTGAAGACTACTGAAAGACAAACATCTGCCTGCTCTTAAACCTAGGTACAAGCTGTTGCTGTAAAATTAGTAGTGTAACTTCTTACAGATTCACTGAACTCTGGAGATTCCTTTCTCGATCAAAGAAGAGCCAGCATAGCATTACTTGCTCTTGAACCATCATTCACAATTAAATTCCTTTTGATTTCATAAAAGGGATTTAATTCATGGAGAGATCATCCAATGAAAGTATGGCTTCACGGGAAAGACATCAACTGTAGTTTGATACCAAGGGGTTGTGGAAGAATTGCCAATGAACTGAAAGTTGGAATAGGCTTTATGACATTAAGTGTATATCCCTGAGATCATTTCTTTGGGTTCTTGGATGCCTAAATTGGCAGAAACATCAGATCCCTCTGAGGAACTAGTGGATGCTGTCATTTATGGCTGCACAGAGGGGCCCAAAATGAGAGCAATCTGGCAAGCCTGTCTTTCTGCTCATTATCAGCAGAAAAGCTGCTTGTTTTGAGTCTGCTCTTGATATTCATTGAAATTTTTACTCAGTGTCCCCCTATCATTTCAGTGGAGGACTTTTAAGGAAAGACAACTCCAAAGGACCAGCCTGTCCTTATCAGTTCACCCATTCAAGTCCTATGAAGGAACAACACTACTTGCCCTTAATAACCTACTAGAAACCATCATTTTTGCTGCAATGGTATTTCAAATGGTATTAGGTTTCAGCACAGAGGCTGATCCTGAATTTTTACTGTTTTCCAGTAGCATGTAAGGGACATAAATGCAGTACAGATTAGCTGAGTTAAAAGAAAAAAAAAAAAAAAACAAACACCAAAAAAACAAAACAGAAAACAAAAAAGGGAGATGCATAAGACTGTACACAGGAAATAGCATAATTCCAGTATTTTAGGCTTCCTTCTATGGAGAAGGGATAAATAGGACTGGAGGGCCAGGGGAGACTACAGTTACAGAGGCTTCCAGAGAGCTCAGAGGAGAAAGAGTAGCTTGCCCTGGACTGAGCCTTTCTGAAACACAGAGTCAGTCCCATTTGCAAAGGTAATTTTTGCTTCATTATTCTGTTGTATATTGAGTGCGAATTGAAAATTCTGTTTCTGTATAGCAGCTCAGTGGTGTGTATTTGGTGTATTACCCCAGACTTATGGTGAGCTTGAAGGGGTCCATGGTGTAATTATGGTATCTGAGGCAAATTCATCTGCTTCTATAATCCTCATGAAAACTATAGGCCAAGAGCCAAGACCATTTGGCACTGTATATGAAAGTATAATGGAAATAGTATTTACCATTGTAATACAAAGGTTCCTTGTGATAATAAATCTTTTGCAAAACTGCAGAAGGTAAGTAAAAGGAAGAGATAATATTTCATGCCTTTTTCTGAAGCATTTAAACCTTGAAATTCCAGCCAAGATATTACTTAATTCCTCTTGGGACATAAGTTTAGGAGAGTACAGCGGTGCCAGCTTACACCACATTATTCTGGAGTCACGTTTCTATCAAGTACAAATCAGAGATTATAGGATTCCCATTTGTAACTCTAGACAAGTGTGTTTCTGCTGGTGTATGTTTGGAAATAAATATTTGCATGACTGTACACATACTGATGAAACTTTGCAACTGACTTCAGTAGATTAAACCTGGTTTTGAGATGTATCTCTGCTTTGAGTCTTTAGGCAGCAGCTCAGGTACAGATAGTCAAATTTTGCTGCAAGGGTTTTTTTTTTTTTTGTTGACACTTTGAATTAACTTTTCAATCTTGCACAGAGTGAGGAATGTGGAGAAACCATGAAAACTGGGAAACATTTCTGACTTGTTTTGAGTGACGATGAAAACCCTGTACTGAGATGAAGGAGACAGCATTGTTTGCTTTGCTTCCTGTATCTCATTTGGTTGTGGTTCACAGGACCAGTTAGGAGCTTACAGTCATGGTTAAGTATTAGACAGTAATGCTTGTGTAAGCTGGTTCTGGCATTCTCTGCCCAGTGGCTCTCCACTCTGTTGTGCCAGCACAGTGTTAGCACGGCTGTGCAGTGAAATGCATCAGGGCACTTATTAAGTTGAAAGAAAAATTTGCAAAAACTGAAAGGAAAAATGACGAAAGAATGGATTATTATTTCAGCTGGATCAGTTCCTGATGCAGTTCACAATGTTATCTTGTAGGAAGCTGAGCTGTCACAACAGAGAGAGAAACCCAGGGGCTGGAAATAGCTCGTACTGCAACTGGGGAAAAAGGGTTTGTGTGCTGAGTTCTCAGTATATACCTCTCCAGAGGTACGTCTGGGGAGGGCCAGCCAGTGCACCTAAGTGAGGGGTCTATTGGAATACCCCGCTCCCTTAAGGGTGTTAAGGCAGGCATATGTACAAGCATCTTCAGGACATGAAACACAATTTATCTCATTTCTATTTTTGAGCTAAAATACTGTAGGAATATCCAATGTACCACAAAAAGCAGAAGGGTGCATGCCTGGTTTGGTGAGATGTCCAGCCCATTTCTATAGGTTTAGTTTGCTTAATTGTTTTGGTAAGATTCTGTAAAACTCTTGAAGTTGTCAGTGCTTCTGACTTAAGCAAATCTGAGTGGTTTTGGTCTGTGTAGGGAAGAAAGAAAATAACCTGAGGTAGGGCTTTAGTGGGAAAGGGTTGTGGTGTTGGAAGAATAATACAATATTTTTGGCATGTCTTTTAGTACTTGAGAATTTGTACGTGTATTTGTGTTTCTGTAATTAAATTTAAATGTTCTTAAGCTTTGACAGATATTCAATGTAAATTTGAGGTGTTAATGAGAATCTTAAAAGCAGACTTTTGGAAAACAGAAGCATCATCTATATTTTTCTAGTCTGACCTGAAAGACTCCTATGATTTTATGCTGGGTTTCCTGTTGTAGAGAGAATTATTGTCCCAGATATTGATAGCACTTCTTCCTCTCATTGGGGCATCTTGGGGAGAAATATGTTTAAGCTGTGAGACTCTAAAATGCTGTAGTAATAAGAGCCATGGAAGTACAACAGGCAGACAGAGTTTGGTTCTTGCATACATACGTCTCCTGCTGCCTTCTTCAGAGAGGAGAATATTTGCTCTCATTAAGAGATACCTGTCTCAGAGGAAGTGCTTTTTTGTGTTTTCAGCAGTCTCTGAAACTCCCGTACTTGGAAGAGTTTGAGTTTCTCTAGGACAGACCCCCGTAAAAGTTTTTAGGTTTGCCATGCACCAGGGCCCCTTTGACTGTCTGTGTGAATGGCATCTTTATAGACTCTTTTATAGCA
>JASSUY010021405.1:19544-33573 GCA_032466535.1 Forpus xanthops | reverse complement strand
CCTTCGTGCGCACATCTGCCTGGGAGAGCGGCGGCGCCTCACGTTCACACGGCCGCCAAGCGCTGGTGCACCGCGGCGCTGCCGAGCCCCGCCGCTCCCGGGCCTGCCGCCCTGCGGAACGGCCAGCTCCCTGCGGCGCTCCCTTGGGGACAGCGGCGCAGCCCACCGGTATCCTCAGGCTCCCTGTGGCTGTCGTACAGCAGCGACTGCCTGACCGAGCCCCCGCATCCCCCCGGAGCCAGCGGAGAGGACAGTCGAAGGCTCCGCAGTGCTTGCGGTCCGCCCGCCACGGCGGGGACAAACTTGACACCGGGGGTGGAACAGCCCCTGCCCTCACAGAGGAGCCCGGCCAGCAGGGTGTGAGCATGCGCGGGGAAGCCGCGCATGCGCTGTGTGGCGGCGCGATGAGTGCGGTGCCGGGGCTGCAGGCGGACTGTGAGGAGCTGCTCGGTGCCTTTCAAGAGGCGGACACCATCCGGTTCGAGCGCTTCGCTGAGCTGTGGCGAGAGCGTCGCTTCCACACCATCTTTTAGTGAGTGAGGAGGCCGGTCGGCCCACCCCTTCCCGGGCCGTCTCCACCGCGGCCTGCCCGCTGCCAGCAGCCGTCGGCGGCACTTGGGCCCGGCCGCCCCTTTGGGCTCTCTTCCCGTGCCCCGCCTCTGGGAGCCCGTACTCTCCCTCCCAAAACGCACAGCTCCCCGATGCTTAGTTTGCCCTGGGATAGTACTGGGGACTGTGAAATGGTGTGCTGGGGAGTCGGGTTTCCCTTCTGGCGTGGCGTTTGAGAAAGGTTTGCCTGACTGGTGGGTAGGTAAATGGCAGTGAAACATAAGTCTCTGTGTGATACTGAAAACCAGTTATTCGCTCAATTTATTCTGTGCATTCGTAATGCATGATTTGAACAGACACCTCGGAGCTTGATGCAATCCTTATGAGATTAAAAGATGATTGGTGGATGTCGCATTTTTCACTTTAAGTCTAATTTAGCACAGAGAATTTTATGCAGTACTGTGTGAGAGCTTAAGGGCTGGTTGTCTTTCAAGACTTCCCAGGACTTTGGTCCTATGATAATATATTTTTAAATACCTAAAGTATGTTTCTGCATTATGGTTTTTCTAAAGTCTGCACTCATATTTATTTGCTTTAATTTGGTTCCCTTCTGTTTACTTTAGTGGTAGAATAAGAGCTTTGGAGAGGAATAAGCTCACAAAGAAGACTTTAGAAGTGGCACAGCAGTACTTCTTGCCCCCATATGCTTTCCAGATTCGAGTTGGTGCTCTGTACCTTTTGTATGGACTCTATAGTACACAGCTTTGTCAGCCAAAACAGAAGGTAATTATTCTTGATGTTTTATTCTCAGCAGTTACTAGGTATAAGATACATGGTATGCTCTGTCTGCTTTGTCATTATAAATGGGTAGGGCATTTCCTCTCACTTTTTTTAAATATAAATATTTGGAAACAAATGGTCCCTTTGGAAAAGGTAGCCTTTCAAACACCTTTGGGCTTGAGAACTTAATGGGGTGGTGACTGAAATATTGCTTATGCCTGCTGAAGTGCAGCTGTGGTCTCAGATGTCTTGATTACCAGATAGGAAGCTGTTCTCTGTTAATAAATGAAGATGACTAGCTTTCAAAATGGGAACAGAGGACATGCTGATCAGCTGTACGATGAACACCATTATAGCCCCAGTTACTCTTCAGAATTTCAACATATTGAAGACTGGCTGATTTATTTCCAGAAGTGGAATTCACAAATAGGTTGAAAGAGTGAATGCCTGAATGGCATGCCTCCTTGCTGCTTCTAGGACAGGAGACCAGCATGTAAAGGAGTTGGAAACCATGTAAGAAGTGGTTTAGTAGGAAGCTGTGATGTATGTTCAGCACATATGCACTCAATTGAGTCCAGATTCTTTAAGTAAGAAACTGAAGTTTAAGTAGTCTACAGGGATACCATTATGTCTCATATCTTGATTTCAGAGAAGTCAGTACCTTTTATGATGAATTTAGGCAATTTTTAAAACCAGGATTGTATACCAACTAGTAGAGAGTATAGGAGTTATTAAGGAAGCTAACAGAGACTAAAAACGAAATGGACAGAGTAGATGTGAGAGGAACAAAAGCATGAAATAATGGAGATACTTTTATGAGCTTTTCACTGGCAGCAAACTGTGGTACAAGTTTTGTTTCCTGATACCTAGTGTATGGTAGTCTCCTCTCCTAGGTGCATATTTTTTTTTCAGACACCTCAGAATGTGAAGAATTAACTTTTTCAAGTGTCAAAAAGGACTTATATGTCACTGGCAAAGATATAGATGGAATATCTAACATATCGGTGTAATAAGCTTATCTATGTAACATTTTGATAGTAATAACAAATGTTATAGTAGAATCGTTTCTGTATCTCTGTGATCATATGGCATACTGCCCCCTGGACATCCAGGTGTTGAATATAGCATAGCATGATCGCAGACATCAGCTGGATTAATTTTTATTGGTTGAAATATGCAGGTAAGTATGATAATACGTAACTGTTCTGTTGCAGATCAGAATCGCACTCAAGGACTGGCCTGAAATCCATAGATTTCAACAGGATCTTATAAACTCCCAGCATTATGACGCTGCGTACATTTTTAGGACACTGCGACTTGCCAGAGCATTCCATTTCACAGCAATGCCAAAGCTTGTGAGTTATTACACTTATTACATTAATAACTTACAATTTTTAATAAAATATCCTCAGCTTTCAGTGGCTAGCAATTCAGTAGCACTCATATTTAGTTTAGCTTTAAGGCTATGTTGAAATGTAATGTCTTGCTTTTAAGTAGCTAGATGTATGACGTGAAGCTTGGAGGATGTTTGAATGTAGCATGCTTCTTGCTTGAAAGTATTTTCTTGATGTCTAATGTTCTTCCTGTAATTGAGATGTTTTATCTTCAATGGAAGTGAATCTGGGTGCTGGGTTACATTACTGACTAGGGAATCTTTCTCTTGAAATGCTGACTCCAAGCACTTGACAGTAAAGCTGCATATTACTGCTGATGAGATGGTTTTATGCCCTTCAGCGCATCTCTTGATTGTTAGATATGCAGTAAGAATTTTCAAGAGGAGATGACATTTTCATTCTGCTTTTAAGTTATTAAACATTATCTTTTGCTTTAGCTAAACTACAGAACTAAGAAGAAGATTCAGGAAAACGAATTTAAAGAAGAATTTAAGGAGCCAAGTAACAGAGTAAACAGCCTCATCACTAATGATGTATTGGAGGTACATACTTTTAAACTACAGATTAATCAATGAGGCTTGTTTTATTTTTCTGATGTTGTCCAAGAGGTACAGCTTCTCTAATTAGCAGTCTTGTCCTTTGTAAGTCTTCTTATGGAATGCAGACTAGGGTAATAGCCTTAAATTTTTATAAAAAACGGCGTAATTCAAGCCAGGTATAGGTTCATCTATTGCTCATTATTATCCAATAATAGATTTTTGTTTACAGGCTTTTCCAGTTGCTGCTACCAAATACGTATCATCAGTAAGGTTGACTACAGTGGTACAAAAATCAGTAATCTGGGAGACAGCAGGGTGAGAAGACCTGCCTCCTTGAAAGGAGGAAGTAAAATACTTCCTCAGAGATGAAAATAGACTACCATATGAGAGTGAATCCTCTGGGAACACTGATCCTGAGTATCACTGATACTTCCTTCTCAGTTTGAGTAATGCAAGGTACTCTTTCTTCAGTGCTAGGTAGCAGTATTGCTAGTCTCCCTAAAACTGAACTGATCTAAACAGAATCTGTTTCTAATATTCTTTCTAGTTCAGTGGTCTCTTTAAAATGGTTTCTATAAACCTGATTTTGTTCTTTGAGGACTAATACTACTTTATTGCTGGAATTTTTTTTTTCCCTGAAAAGAGCTTCTCTCTTATTTTTAGGAACTGATGAATATTCATGACCACTATCAGAAAATGAAGTGTGCCATTTCAGCCGACAAATCCCAGCCAGACAAAGCCCTGAGCTTGATAAAAGATGATTTTGTATCTACTCTTAAACATATAACCTTGGAACATCAGGAATGGCAGCAGAACAGAATGGTAGGTAATATCAACCATTATTCTGTGGCAGCTTAACAGATTGTGTGAACATAAGAACTGTCTTAGTGTAATTGACTATGAGCATACTTTGCAAATCTCAGACGTAAGTAGAAGGAGCTGTAACACTGAAAGCATGGAATGAGTAAAGCCCTAGGCAGAGTTATGGTATGGGGTGAAGGACATGGAATGTGATACTGCCTCCATGTTAATGGTTGCTGAGAGGTAAGCCCTGGAAGATGCGACTTATGGGTGGTATTAGAATGACCATAGAAGTGCCTCTGTAACACTTATTTTTGAATCAATGATAGGCCATAGCATAAGGTCAGTGAAGAAAGTGGTCATGTGTGTAAATTTTTGTTTAGTTTTTCTCAATTCCTGGATTTTAGCTGTATTGTATGGCAGGCATTTAAAAGAAAAAAAATGCATTCTTTTTTTCTCCAGAAATTATTCCTAAATGCTAAAGAAACTGATGAAATGCTGAATAAAAAGGGAGAAGAGAATCTACTAGAATCAGAGGTGAGAATAATTAACTAGTTTGCTATGATGCGCAAGGCAGATCTGATAGCTTTTTGACTTCAGATCACAGGTTAAGTGGTGAATGTTAGGGGTTTGATAGTGTCAAAGTAACTTCGAGAAATAGCTAATGGGGCTGGTTGGTTTTTCTTTTTGATTGGTTTTGTTTTTAAATCAGATTGTTTTCTGTTAATCTTTGAGCATTTATTGCTGTGATAGCTCTTAGATGCTCAAAGTAAAAAATTCACATAAGGAGGGGAAGAGCTGCATGTTCTTGATCAAACTCGTTGTGGTTCATGGAGTTTCAACTAAATGTGGTACCCGTGGTTTTTTTTTGGGTTTTTTTTTTTTTGTTATAGAATTATCTCTGTTCTTGTGCTAAGCTGTTTATTTCAATTTTGAATTTAAGTAAGATGTGAAGTTTTAAATCTGGTTTATTTCTCCTGGGCTTTGTAACAGTGAAGGCAATCAAAATTATGCTGTGTCTTAATTAAATTTGAAATGTATTTGTTTGTTTGTTTGTTTTGTCAAAGTAACAGTTCGGCAGCATTCTAATAATATAGAACTAGTTACAGAATAACAGTGGCAGTGAGATACTGTTCAAGTGATCGTCTAATGTGCAATTTCTTTTAAAGATTGCTATAATAAGTATGGAAACTTTCTGAACTTTTGTTTCTTTGCAGGGTTCTGAAAGAGCAAATGCTTTGGCTAGGATCAAATACAAGTCTTACTCTGCCGTTGTTGAGGTTGGTACAAAATTTGAGGATTGGGGTGTATTTGTTTTAAACTGGTATGTAGTGAGTTATTACATTAATGACTTACCATTTTAAGTAAAATTTACTTTAAATGTAAATGCTTAATCAGAAAGGAATGAGTTAAAATTGTGCTCTTTAATTCAACCTTTGACTGTTCTAGTTTTCCTAAAACGGGAAACCTGAAGCTCTTATTGCTCTTGTTAGATTCATGGTAACATGCAGATACGGTGTATGCTTGGGGTATTTTCATTTACAAAGTATCTTTTAATGTCTGTGCTCTGTTTGAGTAGATGGAATTTCAAGTAGATATAATAAAAATACTTAGAAATTTAATTGCTCAAATTCCTTGAAGCTTAGACATTGGAATCTCCAAAGATGCTTGTGAAAATGGATCTTGAGGTTTTAAAGTCAATTGGAAGTTCTTGGAAACAGTGTCCTAGGTTCAGCTGTAACAATTATTTTTCTCCTTCTTAGTAGCTGTTGTAGTGCAGTTTTTTTAATAATTGCTACCTGAAAAATGATGTTGATTTGTCTTTTTTATAGCAGGTGTATGAGAAACATCAAAACTTTGGTTGTTGATTAAAATCTCATATTGAAAAATGCATTATTAAATGAAACAGAGCTCTTGAATGTATAACAGCCCAAACTTGTGAGCAGGCGATTTTCTAGGCACCTAAGCAAAATATGATAGTAAGGAGGCTTTATGGTGCAGCAGTTTTCAGAGATGTTCCTTCGGCTTGCACACAGCAGTGTCCAACATAATGTAGGCTGATGCCAACAGGGAGTGGTTTGAAAAAAAATTAATGTTTCATTGCCTGAATTTAAGTGGTACATCCGTTAAATCATAGAACATGTTGCCTTGTTAAAACTAAAGAACAGTAACTGGTGGGAATCCACCTGCACACCTTCCGTCCCTTCCTCCACCCTGACATGGAAGTTGATGCTATGGTCCTTGCTGATATGTAAAGTACTGGGTGACATATCTGGCTGTAGAAGTTTAGCTTTTTTGTGTCGTTTGTGCGTATGTTTGGTTTTTAGGCTTCCAAATCCAGAAGACATCGACAAGTAAAATTGGAATCTTCTGAATCAGGATTGAATTATGGGAAATCTCTAAGCCAAAGTAAAAAAACCAGTAGGAGACCACAGCTAGCAAGGAAAAGAGATTCTTTGGGAATCAAAGGTATTTCTCCATTGCATTTGTGAACCTGGAGCAACTGCAAAAGTTTATCCATTGCTTTGCTAGCTGAGGTAGCTGGGTTAAATTTTACTGTAGGTTAATAGAGGTAGAAGATTAGAGAAACATTTTGTTATACTAGTATGTAACTGAACTTTGTTTTCCATAGTCTGATTAGGTTTCTACCTAACAATGTGATTACATGTAGTTTCTTTTTAATCTGAAGTCTCTCTCATACACATACACTCCTGCTAATTTTTTCTCTGAAAAGGCTTGACCTTGGAGAAGCATGTTCTGTGTGGCAGTGTCTACATTTTTCCTGTTGCCATATAACAGACATATTAAAGGTTAAGATATATGTCAGTTTCTTCTTCTGACAGATATCTTCTCCTTTTGAAGCTATCTTTTTGATGAAAATCAGCCCATCTGGCAATTTTCATAGTTCATACTCTTTTCCTGAAATCCGAAGCAAGTCTTGCCTCTTTCTGTTCTGTTCCTGACCTCTTGAAGGAATATTCTCTAAACTTCTGAAGTGAAAATGATATTAATGTCTTAATGACAGTGATTGCTTTATATGACTAGTACATCAGTAGTCTTATCACAGCAGTCATTCTCCTTCCAGCTGATATTTATCTTGCCCTTTTGTTACTGAAATTTTTAGTACTTCCATATGTATAAAAATCTATTGTCAATAACTCATGTAGTTTCAAAACTCTCTTTCAATTGTTTCCTTAATCCCAGTATTGCAATTACTACATTATAGTAGTGTCAGACTTGTCTAGTTTATAGTTAGACTTAACCTTTCCCTTCTTGACAGAAGGGCTTTTTATATACCTATGACTTGTTTTTTTTTTTGATTCTGTTCTGTAATTTGAGGAGGGGGTGTGTTGGTTTTTTTTATTTGCTTATTTGTTTGTTTTGGGAGGGGGTTTGTTTTTTGTCTTCTGAGCACTGTAATTTTAGCTAGGAATAAAAACAAGTTTAGGAAGCAAATTTTTTAAAAACAGCTTTTAAACTGATAGAAGTTGTTCTAACATTTAAGTTTTTACTTATTATTTATTAAAGTTTAAATGAAATTGAACAGCAAGCTACTTTCGAATTAACTTTATTTTGAACGCAGGGATTTAATTTCAAAGTTCCAAACTCTTTTCTGACTTGCTTGGCTTCTCCCAGACAAAAACTCACTGAGACAATAAATCCCTCTTCAGATGTGAGCATTACACAGTGTTGCCTTTGCTTTATTTTAAAACAGTAGATGAAGTGTTGAAGCGGAATAAGGCATTTTGAATTATCTCTGCACTTAGTTGGTGATTAATACACTTTACACTTATAGCATTAATTCCTTTTTATTGGAGGTTTCTTTAGGGAGCTGTATGATGGTGCTGTGACACACAGGTGTTTTTCTACAGCCTTTGACTAAAAAGTCAAGAGAGGAGCAAGTGGACAAACTTTTAACTGCTGGCCCTTAGATGTGGAAGCAAAAAAAGATGACATTTCTTCATCAATATTTGTTTGCAGGTGAAATGCAAGTGGCAAAAGAAACTGTTACTCAGCATATTGGGATGCCTGTAATCACAGAAGAAAACTCAGACGAAGAAGGTACAGTGACTGAAATTCTAACAAACCACTGATGAGTTTTAATAGTTCTTGCATGCTATATTTTTTTGAACCCTCCCCCCCCTGCCCTGGAGACCTCATAGCAGCATTCCAGTATCTGAAGGGAACCTATAGGGAGTGCTGGGGAGGGACTCTTCATGGGGGACTGTAGTGAGAGGGCAAGGGGTAATGGGTTCAAACTTAAACAGGGAAAGTTTAGATTGGATATGAGGAAGAAATTCTTTAGTGTAAGGGTGGTGAGGCACTGGAATGGGTTGCCCAGGGAAGTTGTGAATGCTCCATCGCTGGCAGTGTTCAAGGCCAGGTTGAACAGAGCCTTGGGTGGCATGGTTTAGTGTGAGGTGTCCCTGCCCCTGGAAGGGGGTCTGGAACTAGATCTTAAGGTCCTTTCCAACCCTAACTATTCTGTGATTCTGTGTTTTGGACCATGTGTTGCTGCCTTGCAAAATCTATATTAGTTTTAGCATGAAAATTGAAGCTTTTGAGTCTTTGTGCACTCGTGGTGGCAAAATCCCAAGAGTCATGTTTTTTGACATAGATTTCTTTATAGCATCTTCAGAGTTAAAAGTGGTCCAGTTAAAAGGAGAATTACTCTACTGTAATAAAGTCTGTCTTGAAATGTTCCAAGGTGTGGGGAAAAGTGCGGGTTTTTTGGTCATTCTCCCACTCACAGAAGATACGTGATCTAGTAGTTCTGGGAATTTATGTAACCTGCCTCTCAAGCTTTAACTTTGTGGAACTGAGGGAACATCGAAATTTCCCCTCTAGTTTTCATTTCAGCTGGGCAGTGCTTCAAGGATTATACTCCAGTAGACATGTACAGTAACAGTGTCCTGTTCTGTATTAGAAGTTGTCTGACATAGTTGGGATAGGATTCTGGGGACTGCAGCAGAAGAGTAGATGATTTTTCTATCACTCATGTTACTAGAAGTTATGTGATTTTTATTTGGAAGCAATGGTAAAGCAGGTTTGTCAAAGCTAATGGTGGAGTTGCCCTGAGAAGCGTCAAATGCGTGTAGTAGAAATTGAGGTTTTAGAAGCTTCGGGATCTGTTCTCAGTATTGCTTGAGGAGAAGAACATAAGCAACGTGGAACAGATGCTGCATCTTCTTTATCTTGAGGTACTTTATTTAGCTGTGCTCTGGGAAGAGCCAGAGTACTGCTTTGCTGCTGTATCTCAAAGATGGGTATTGTTCTTGGGAAAGTAGCTGGCCAGCTAAAGGTGTGATTTCTGCTGGCAGTTCTGGCTAGTCTAAGACTGGCTTAGTCTTGTTCACAGAGTAGAAGGCAGATTTGATAGACCAGAGGTTCTGATTCTTAACCTGAAAGAGTAGAATTTACTTAGGTTACTTAGAGTTGGGGGCAAAGGGTTAGTAACAACTTCTGGAAAGCTTTAAGGACATAGGTAAGTGTGAGGAGTTTATCTTTTGGAGTTAATTTACTATCCAAGATTTTATGTAATGGAAAGAGATTCTGTACAAGAAAGCATAATCATTATTAAAATACATTTATAGTGAGGTAGCACGTTTATATTTGCACTTTCTAAAAGCAAAAATGTACTTTGTAATACTGAAATTATCACCTTAGTTGTAGACAATATGAATTCATTCAACTTTAGATTGAAGTCACAGTGGTGCATTTTGCATTTAATACCGTACTTTATTTTCTTACTTATCCTTCAAGGTGGTGAACAAAAAGTTTCTTACATTTTTTATTTCTCAGAAAATTCTGAGGCATTAAGAATGCCCCTAAGCAATCTCTTCAGGTATCCTGTGCTTCATTTTATGAGTATTCAATTTGACAAACTCACAACGAAATCTTGAAAGGTGTTCATGAGAAGCAGAAAGCTCTGAAGGTTGAGTAAGTTTTGGAGTACAGTATTTTGTTCATCGGTATCAAAAAATCTCAAGAACTCATCTAATTAATTTCCTTTGCTGGGCAGAATTAATTCTACTTTAGTAATTCTTATGAAGGATGACAGATTGGAAAGCTTGTCAGAAAATCTCTTTATTTCCTTTCAGAAGTATCTCTTCCCAAGAGGAGAAGATGTTAGAGGATCCAGTTGGAGAAGTGCTAACATTAATTTTAATGACAAAATGTTAATATCAGAGGTAACACAGAGTGCTCTTTTTGGATGTCTTTGAAAGTACAACAAGAAGCGTCTGCATACAGAACTACAGGTGATGCTGGAATACTGGTAGTGAGTGGTATACCTTAGCTGCCTCTTGGTACAGCCTCTGGTGCCTTTGTTCACCTGGTGAATGCTTCTTTTGGGAGACAAAATTGCTGTGCTCTGTTTGCGATGGAAAGAAAACATGGTTGCTTGTTGTGTTTAGTTTGTACAATGTGAGTTATTGCTTGGAACTCATGTTGATCTAAGCCAAGACTGTAAAAGAACAGCTCACAATATTTCCCCAAATGAGACATGTTTGTAATCTTTTGTCTGTGAACATAAAATTAAGGTTATTGACTGTTGAAAATTAGTACAATAAATAATTTTTCACAGTTTACTCCATTTTATAGTGTATAACTTCATCAATGTTTATTGTGATTTGATCCCACAGGTGCAGGAAATCTAGTTGGTGATAAGCCTTTTATTATACTCTGTCTCCAGCAGATCTGGAATCATTGTGTATTCAAATGAAGAAATGTAAAGTGTATTAATTCCGCAGATGACCCTAAGCTGTACAAGGCCAGGACTGGAATTCAGAATGATCTTTATAAACTGGAAAGGCATAAAAGAAACTGATACTTGAGTTTTTCTGTTGCCAGATTAAACTCATTCTGCCTCTATGCATTTCTGCTCCTAATTTTTGGCAAGCAAATACAAGAAACATGAAGAGACCTCTTAAGGAAAACTTAAACTTTCTTGGTCAGTATTTTCTGCTCATCTTAATGTAGTTAGGATCCTGTTGGTAATACTGTGTTCGTCAGTTTTGTCAATTCCAGCTGCTGCTTTGGGTGTGGATACAGAAGCAGCTTTCCAGTATCCTCACATTGCAGGGAATTATAGCAGGAGAGGTATAATAGTGGAGTGATGTGATTATGGGATGCAATGGAGCACTTACATCTCTTCTTGGCTAAAAAAGTTATAGATGGAGGGGGAGAGTTTTTTTCTAGCAGATATAGTGAGACTACAACTTCAAATTCGTAATTTCTTGTGAGTTTCTTCACTTTGGAAGTTGCATAAGGGTGAACTTTACAACACCAATCCTCTTCTGTTTCTGGGTACCAAGGTTAAGCTAGGTCTTCCAGCTACATGGTACTGGGTTCTTCCCTTGAAAAGCAACTTGAAAGTGACTTCCCTTTTTTTGTTACCATCCAACTTGCAGGTATCTTTCTCAAGAAAGTGAAAGATGAAACACAGCTACAAAAAATTCTTTGCTTTCTTGATAGGCTGTTTCCAGTTAAATTTTCTGCATACACTTCTAAAAATGATTCGCAGATCCACACTGGAAGCATGCAAAGGCTTGACTAGGCTCAAAGATGGGTGTGTGTTATAATTATGAAAGCAAGCATTCTTTAATTTGTGTATAAAATTACACAGATGTAAAATGGAAGTTATGCTTAACAGATTTAGAACCGTTGACTATATGCAGTGGTAATAGTTCAAAATGGTAATCTTGAGAGTTTTGAGGCAGCTGTAAGCAAAGTTTCGTAATGCTGGTATAATCTTAAAAATAAATTCCTTGCTGTAGTCTGATGGGCAATTACAGACTTTTACAAACAGGACTTCCTAAATGCTTAATTAGAAGCAAGCAGCTGTTATTAAAAAACAAACAAACAAAGCTACCTGTCCCCCCCCAGACAGTAAATCTAGACTTCCAAGAATATACTGTTCTCTAGGTTCTAACTTCTCTTCTGGTTGTAGCTTCAAGGTTGCAGCCTTGAAGGCTGCAAGGAAACTTTATCTCTAACACCAGCTTAATTTCCAGCTGACCTGTTGGTTAGAAGTAAGGCAATGTGACTGTGTATCTGGATGTTGTTATGGTGTTCCTAAAGGAATTAGAGACATATGATTTGGCTGAAACTTCTCTGAGATGGGTACACAACTGAGTGAAGAATTACATTCATTGCTTTGGCAAAGCTAAAGGATCCTCCAAGCGGAGGTTTGAGCTACTGCTATGCAACGTTGACAAGTACAGTGTGGGTGATGAAAACCAGAATAAACTTAAAACACTTATAGGTGACACCAGTTTAGAAACTGTTTAAGTAGAAGACATTTTCCAGTCTAATTTTTATTCTTATAATGGGTGAAATCAACAAGGTCTAATTAAGTAAAGGTAAGTGCAGAGGGCTGCACTTGGAAAGACAGATTAGATGAAATGTCAGCTTGGCAATGCTTATGTGAGCAGCTGCTCTCAGTCTACATGTTTTTGCAGCCCTCAAACTGAAGGTGGATCAGCAATAGGGGGTGATGTGACAATTTCCAAATGCCATGGGTGGCAGCAGTGATCGGTGGTGTGTTAGAATTTGGGGAGAATACAGACATCACCTCTGGAATCATTAGAGAATCCTAAAACAGCATTCACAAACGAAGCAGAGTGAAAGGTTTAGTCTGGAAAAGAAAGAGTTTAAGAGTGAAACAGTTCCTGATAATGATCTTTACAGCTTTAAAGTACATGTTTATGCGCATGGTGATTAATTGTTCTCTGTTTGCTGAGGTAGAGCTATACAATTTGCAGCAACATTAATTTACTTAAGAGATTTTTTGCAGTTAACAGTTTGGCCTTTTAACAAGCAGCAGAATCACTTTCACTGTTGAAGTTCAAAACAATGTTGGAAAAACACGAGTCGTGGTTGTTTGAAGTTGACCTTGTCCTGCTTTGGAGACTGAAGATGGATTAGAGAGTCATTCTAGTGTTATACTTGTGTGTTTCACATAACAGGACCCTATGCAGAGAGTTTATCTCTCATCATGCATGCATAACAAATTCTTCAAATGATACAGATATTTTGTCTCTTCTTTTCTGGCATGTTTCATTTTAAAGTTCGTTCTGCTTCTGCAGTTGCCCATTCATGTTTTATAAAGATTGCTGCATGGATCTGGCTTCCTTACCCCGTTTTCATCTTTGTTCTCAAATCTGAGCATCCATAATGGAATATTTCCCTCCTCCCATGTGTATGAGGCCCCACACTTGGAAGTGGAACAGTAGGAACTTTATGAGCTACAAGGGAATGGGAAACGTGCCAAAACTCTTTGTTACCCCTACCACTTCAGAACTTGGGTTGGTCTTCTCTGCTGGCTGCAAAGCAAAATTATCTTGCAACAGCTTGAGTTTCAGACCCCAAACTGATTCCTCTTTAATCATAAACCTGGATATGGAGAATAATGGAGGATGTAAGGGCCAGCCATTAGCTGCTGAAGGTTGGTTGAGATTTGGAGTAACTTGTTTCTTTGGAAGGAAGTTTTGCATGTGTCATGAAAAGTGAAGCAGCATTTAAATCTTAGCGACAGGCTCAATGCAACCTGCTTTGTTTCCAGATCAGTTTCTGAGCCAGAGCTGTGTTGACATGTCCCCAAAAGCTAGGGTGGAGTTGCCTGTTGTACCTTATGTAGGCTACTAACACATCATCACAGGGCTGAGGTCTAGCGAGGAAAGATGTCACAATGTTTTGCGAAGCGCAGTGAAGCAGTTTACCGCCCTAAAGCCGGATCTGCGCCCCAGGGCGTTCCACGGAGTCCCGCCGGTGCCGATGCGCCCGGGGACGCGGTGCGGTGTGGTCGCGCTGTCCCCCCCTCCCGAACCGCCCCGGGCAGCGCTCGCCGGCACCGCCGCGGGTTGCAGCAGCGCTGCTTACTCCCGCAGCCCGGGGACCCCACGGCCGCTCCCGCATCCTTCCCGCACAGGGACGGGGAGGCGCCGTGCGGGTCAGCGCGCACCT
>JASSUY010021405.1:0-19248 GCA_032466535.1 Forpus xanthops | reverse complement strand
CAGCGGCCGCACCCTTCCCCGGCCGGCGCCGGGAGAGAGCGGCTTTGCCTCTGCCGGGCCGGGCGGATGGGGAGTCGTGAGGGACGGGCGCGGCGCGGTGGAACCGGGCCCCGCTCCGGCGGCCCTGCCCCTGGGACCGGCAGGGAGGGGAACCGGGACCGCGGGACCCGGCTAGGCGGGAAGAGGGGGCTCTGAGGATGTGCGTTCTCCTCCGTAAGAAGGCCTGGCTGCGCTGCCCGGGCCCCAGGGGTCTTACAGGGGACGGGTTGATGATGGTGGTGGTGGTGGTGGTGGGGGATACCTGTGCCTTCCACACAGGAAGGGATGGGCAGGTGAGTGAGCACGGACACAAATATTAGGGAGAATAAAGGAATAGGAAAGCCTGCTTTTAAGATGCTAATAAAGAACAGGTATTCTTGTAATCACGGGAGCTTGTCTGTGTCTGAGAGACCCGGAGTTGGTGGGGTTTCTGACCACACTGCAATACAAATGATTTCAGGAATAACCTTCTGTCATTTGGTTGATCAGGTTGTTGCCTTATGGCATGTTATCACCATGGCTTAGGTCTTGGCCATGGTAGTGGTGCTGCTGCTTGGAGGGGTGGGTATTTCTGTTAATATTTTTGATCACAGCGCTGGTGAATTAGAACCTGAATTACTGCTGTTAGTCAAGGTCCTGGCAGTCTCCTCCTGATTTACTGGAGAAAAAGCACCAATGCTTCATGGAGATTGCTAGGTTGATTTACTGTATCTCTTGCCAGGTTGGGGGAAACAATCATGCGAACCTTTAAGAGATATCAGGATAGCACACGGCAGTTTTTAAGTTCTCAGGAACAAAATCCTACATTTGAGCTTTTCCAAGGGGTCGGACCTAAGGGGGAGTTGAATTTCTCTCTTCCTTTTGTCATTTGGTGATGGTCACATGTATTTGTTGTTCCTTGTTTTCTTTTGAGGCTGTGTCTCTGAGGAAGGGTCATCTCGGGCAAGGCTCAGGCTGATGTGATGTGAAGTCATCCCATCACTTCAAGGTGGCCTTGGGAGAATTAGGAACTGTCTTGGTTTGTTCTGAGTAACAGCACGCTTTTGCTTAGCAGAATCTGTCCTTCCATTAGTTATATCCTCAAAGAAATGATCCAAAGGCACTAGTAGGGCTCAGTACGTAATTATCATTAGTTTACATTTTATAGTGTTTTACGAATTATTGACAATATGGTGGCTTGGCTTCTCACCTCTATTCTTGCTGCACAAATGTGAAATGGGTAATTGTACAATATTTAATTAATTAGGTGTCTGACCCAACAGTCAGCAGAGCTGTTGCATTGTTCTTTAAACAAGAACACCTCTGTGTTCTCCAAAATACTTATAAGAGGTATTGTTTGTTTAATGTACATCCTCTTTTGGTAGGAGGCTCAGGCTTCAGGCCGTGCAACTTGGTGGGTGATTGGTTAAGGTGTGGGGACAGCTGAGCTCCTACCACCCTGACCCTCTGCTGTTGGTATTGGACACGCTGTCCCAGCCTGGGATTGTAGAGGTGAGAAGAACTCTGAGTGAGGCTTTATTTCATGGATTGTAGCTCTAAGATCAGATTTGGGCACCCAGAATGTCTGTGTTCTTTATAGAGAAGGGGAATTGGGGGATTTTTTTTCTAGAATTTCAATTTAGTTCAATTTCCTCACACTTAAAAGAGGAAAAACAGCATAATGTGACTAAGAGAGCAGCAAACAGAACATTAAAGTTTCTTATGATGCTGTAAATTAGCTCCTCCTAAGCCTAAAAAATACGAGATGGGATTCACCATGAAGTATGATCACTGCAGTGGTGAAATGTTGATACAGTGAAGTACAAAGTGTACAAAAGCAGCCTGGAGGCATATACATTTCTTCTGGTTCAGCTGCTGATGCTTTAGAGTGGATCATAATTTCCCAAACTGCTTCTGTTAGGTGAGCTTTGCTGGAAAAATGTCTGTGCTTCTTTGTTTGCAGTTCCTGGTGGTTCCTTCCATGTGTTGCTTTCCTGGGGCTGCCACCACCTTTCATAGTGAGACCCAAGCTAGTAAACCCTGCTAAACGCATCTGACTTGGCCCTGGGCCACTGGAGTGTCAGGCACTGCCCATTGTTTTGTGTGCCAGTCCACATATGGTAAACTTCCATTCTGCCCTATCTCAGCATTAGTTGTCTTGCAGAGCTGAGGTTCTTGGTCTGAGGCATCATGCCTTCAAGGCTACCCATGTGTTTTACGTTCATTAAGTTACACAGTGGCCTGCAATATTTAATCTTGGGAAGTGTGTCTAACAGCTAATTCCTCATCTGTTTGAAAATTACTGTTTTTATTGAGAAATAATAACCTAGAGTAAAAAGACCAGAGGGAAGCCTAATATTAAATTAATAATGTGGCATTCCTTGGACTTGGAGTGCTGGTATTAAATTCCACTCCTGTATAAACTGTGATTCTTACTGAAATGGGCAAATCTGTGTTTTTCTGTTTAGCTTTATATCCAACAGACGCCTTATCAGATGCCAACCCTGCCTGTACTTGCATGGAACAGTGTCACTATTGGTAGAACTGGGAATTCTGCTAGGTCGGGGAGCTTTGGGATAAGAAGGGGCATTTTGGTAGCTCAGATAGTGTCAAATTCTGTCCTTGTATCTGAGCTGTTCCTCAGAGATGGGGATAACAGCCAGAGGGTCTCTTTTCCTCTGTGATTCTGGGCTGCCAGAAGATCTAGCAGTGCTGACTTGAGGTGATCAGAGATACGTGTTGCAGCCGTCTGCTCTGATTTTTGTTGTTAAATAATTCATTGTTCCTGCTGGCTGGAGGATCAAAAGTGAAGGAAGTTTGATCTCCAGTAGGTTTGGCTTCAATCCAATTTGAAATGAATGCAGCTTGGAACACAGTTCAGGTCAGTCCTAAAGACAACTGTGGATCATTTCAATACATCTCTAGTGGTATTAAAGAGACTGGAGGAGGCCAACCCTATGTGCTGAAAGAGAACCTGGTAGGAAAGAAGACTGTCGTAGCTGAACAGAGCTTTATCAGGAACTTGAGACATGAAGATGACTTCATGACCTTTGGAAGAAGGGGCAGGCAACTTAGCAAGACTACAAAGATTATGAGGTTATGCAGGGGAGAAATCAGGAGAATGAAAGCCCAACTAGAACTTAATCTGGTTACTGCTGTAAAATAGCATCCTATTTTGCATCAGAAATAGCGTGGCTGCAGGGACTAGGGCTGTGATTGTCCCCCTGTGCTTGCCCTGGTGAGGCTGCACCTCAACTAGTGAGCTGAGACATTACCTCCTGCGCCTGTATGCTTGATGCCTGACTGTAAAATTGCATACAAGTGTGGAAGGCTTTTTTGAGCACAGCCACACTGGTGTGTATAAAAAACCTGCTCCTGCAAAATAATCAGAGTTGGTAGTTTCTTTTTTTTTTTTTTTTCTATTTTTTCCCTTGTATGTTACCTCCCTAATTTCATTTTGATGTAGAGTTGCTTAAATTCTTGCTAACATCTGGCTGTGTTGAAAGCAATCTTGAAAAATGCTTGCTTTGTGGAAAATATTGATTGCAATTGTATGTTCTCTTCTAAATATGTGAAACTGTTGCATAAAGAGACTGCATTTGTGCTTATGCACCTGTCCCCATGAGAAAACATTCAACTACATAGTAAGACTTCAAAGTAACTCGCAAAATAAATTGGAGAACGTTTTAAATCTGTTTTCTTCCTGTTTTGATTCAAGTGGGGTTATTCTCCAGGGACTCTGCCTCTGACAAGAGTTTGCTTGAGGCATTATTATTTGCAAAGATAAGCAACTTCGTATGCCTAGGAGGAGAGGATGGGGAGTGTTTCATCCGAAGAACTGGGATGCAGTTGCAGAGGTGTAGGCAGCATTCTTTCTTTGACAAAATAAAAGCTAAAGGGCCACTGGGCTTGTGGGTCCTGGAGCCAGGCTTTTTAAAGGTATTTCTAGAGGTTTTGAAGATGCAAGTGAGGCACCAAACCAAACATTTTTGAGCTTGTAGGACACCTTAAATAAAAATTGTCTCCAGAACCTTGCTGATAATGGCTCTAGCACTCATTTAATAGGCTTAGGTCACTGTGGAATGGGTCACATTCAGTGCAGATGGGTAAGTAAGAAGGAAGTCTTTTAAACACAGTGGTGCATCTGCGAATGCGCTGGGCCCCTGAGATGGAAGCACTGCAGCTGTGAGAACATTGTGAGCTGTGTCAGGCTTTGTAAAATGAAGCACTGTGACTTGCCTTTGCTCTAAGTAATGATGCCAGCACTTCCAGAGGGACCCATCTGCAGTAGTCTGGAACTTCTTGCACATTACTTTCTCAAAGTGTTCTTTTGGTACAAGTGCACAGGGGAAGCAAGTGTGTACCATCTGGCCTGGTTAAGTCCTTCCATGCTGCTGCTCAGCTGTAGAGATGACTCTTATCTAAATAGGAATATCTGTAATTATCAGGGGAGGCTATCTAAAACCATCAGGCAGCTCCATTTTGAAAAGCAGCCTCTTATGTGCCTTAGGTTGACATCACAATCTGTGGGGTTAAGTAGTCATTAAGGAGATCTTGTTTTCACTTTCTATTTGTATGATCTATTGCTGATGGCTCTGATTGTGCACTGAGAAAATTTGATCAATTATTCAACAAGGGCTTGAGTCTAATCTGTTTCAGGGCTGGGAAGACACTAACTCCACAAACTGGTGTGATTAGTTGCTATTTAGGCACTCAGACTTTGCACTGACTGTTCTTTATGTAGGTTTTGGAGATGAATTCTTGGTCAAGGAAGGATATAGTTATCAATCATTATTTGATATGTATGGATTCAACCTATTACAGTGGCTGCAAACAAATTAGATAAGTTTTAATCGGTCATGGAAACTATTTTAGCTGTGCTATCAGGAGTGGACTTCTTGGATATCTTCCTTTTCATGTGTAAGATAGACTGGCTTTGTGTTGAAGGGTTAAATGAGTGGGTGAACTGTTGCTTAAATTTGCCAACAGCAGTGTTACCCATCAGCAGGGCAACCAGCCACAGGACTTGGTTAAAGCAATGAAAAGTGACCTCTGTAGCAACCTTGTCAGTGGGTATGAGGAAGGCAGGATGCCATTTGTGAAGTACCAAGAAGAGCATCTTGCAAGAATCAAAATGGAAAATAGTAGGAAGGGAGTAGAAACAGTACAGGAAAATTGTAAAGTGCATAACAATACAGACATTGTACAGAAACAAGGTGCAAAACCCCAGAGCAAGTTCTGAGACAGGATGGTGTTCTGATTTTGGGCCAAACAGAATGATTAGCTGTGCTTTTAACCATGTTGAAGTTTCAGCTGATTTACAAGTTGTGGAGCAAAAGCACTGGAAAGGCATGCCAAGATCTAGCATAGATGGAAAGACAAGTCTGGATTGGAGGCAGAGCTGAACAAAAAAATAGAGGCTGAGCCTGGAAGTAAGATGGAAGGGAATAAAAAAAGGAATAGGTCTCCTGGGAAGTGCAGGGAGATGGGGAAGGCCCAAAGGAAGATGGGAAGATCATGAAAAGGAACAGTTGGAGGTGTTAGAGGGGGGTTGCATAAGCCAAGAGAGTATATGATTTCAAGAACAAAGCATATGATTGCATCAGAAGCATTGACAGGTTGAGTAGGAAGGATATAGACAGTGTCGGCTGAAGAAGGGGTGTTGGAAAGGTATCATGGAGCTCACTCTCCGTATAAAAACACAAAATTACGCTTATTCCTTCCTCTGCTTGTGGGATCACAGCTACTTTGCATGCATGTGTAGAACACCTGTATGGCATGTTTTCATTAGCGCAGCCCTGATTTAGGGCTTGGAATAAATTGTATGGTGCTCTCTGGTGAAAACTTCTTGTGAGAGGAGTGCAGGGGCTCTGAGTGGCACTGGGACTGGTTTATTTTCTTTTAGGGTACTTATCATTCTGACACCTCCAGTTTGCAAGTACCTTTCATGACTCTCTTGGCCCCATGCAGGAGGCATGGCTGGGACTCGTGTTGGGCATCAGTCCTTACTCTGCTGCTGCCTTCTTCAGAGAGCATAGCATTCTGCTTCCCCTTCCTGCATCTGTTTCCCTTTGCTGTTTCTGTAGTACACTGTAATAAATTGTGTTATGTGTAAGCTAGATATTATTATTAGCTGTATTATTATTGTTAGGGGGCTTTTGTGACTCAAACATACAAGATACAAGGTGCCTCCAAGAGCAGGCAGGAGGGGTCAGCGGTAATTAGCCTTCACTGGCTTTGACAGGTTTTGGAAGCATCTGGGAACTCACAGGCAGTGCTTATGCCTACAGCTGGCAGACGTGTTTTCAGATGGCTGTTATTTTTAAAAATACAGTTTTTTGGTACCAAAACTAATTATTTTGTTGAAAAAATAATTAAAAAAAAGTCTTTTTTTTTTTTTTTTTTACTTAATCATTTATGAAAATGTGGAAAATCACAGAATGTTTTACATCTCGGAAGTTTCTAGAGAGCATATTCAGATAATGGATGTAAATCTTTTAAAAGTCCCCCAAATGTCTCCCATCACCTCATCCTGAAAACCAAGTGCTTGCATAATTGAAGCAGTGTTTGGTGACTGAACTAAAACCCAGTAATTTTTGCACAGATCTACTCAGCCCTTTGTGGTATCTCACTATGAAAGAAAAGAGCTTTCTAAAATAATCTATTGCTTTTGTGAGAGTGGTGAGGCACTGGCACAGGTTGCCCAGAGAAGCTGTGGCTGCCACATCCCTGGCAGTATTCAAGGCCAGGCTGAATGGGGCTTTAGGCAGCCTGATCTAGTGGAAGGTGCCCCTGACTGTGTCAGGGGGGTGGAAGCAGATGATCTTTAAGGTCCCTTCCAACCCAAACTGTTCTGTAATTCTATTATTCCATGTTAACACAAGACTTCTGTTTGAAGGAGGCTTGTCTTTATATGAAAAGTGCTGGCTGGAATATTTTGGCATGTATCAGAACCGTGGGTTAGGCTATCTGGAATTCAGGAGTTTGCAATGAATTTCAGAGAAGATGTAATGGTTTCCATGTACTGAGGTCTGTTGTTTTGTTTGGGTTTGTGGTTTTGTTGGTTGCTTTTTGATGGGCATTTCGATACTCTGTTATGCTTGAATAAATGAGCCTGTAACTTTTTACTAGACTGTGGCAGAGGGGGATAAAACACTGTCTGTTCTAGAATGGGTATTTCTTCTCTCTCGTTTCTTAGTTACTCTCTGAAACCAACACTTTCTATCAATAACTTTTGTTGAAAATACCTAAGAAGCTTTGCTGTTTGAAGCCTGTTTTGCATAACATGCTATGGTTATGCTTTGTGCTTAGAAACTTGGAGTCAGCCCTGAAGAACAGCACAATCACCATAAAAATCACACAAAATATTTCATGTGTGGGAGGCTTTTGTCCTTTTTCTTGTTTTGCAGCACTTGAAATCTTACGAGTTTCTTTTGAGAGGAGCAGATTAAAGCATTTTTCTTATTGCCACAAGGATAAAAATGGTATTTGTTATAGCAGATGAGATTATCACCTCATCATTTACTTCAGAATCCACATGTTTACCTAAAACACCTATTATTGTTCAAGGAGGGCTTAGATTTTAGTTGGTGAAGTTGACAGTTATATTTAAACAGACTTGTAAAAAGCATGCACGCTCCATGAAGCACGAATACAGTTACAACCTATTTAATTTTCCAGTTGCAAAAATGACTTTAGAAGTTCTGTACCTCTGACCCTGCAATTATATTCATTGGTCCTCTTGTGGGTGCTATAGCAGGGAGCCCTGCTTAGAAATTGGTCCAGGCCGTTTCATTGCTGTATGTCAGAGCAAGTGCTTGTCAAGGTTTTACTGGAGCCATCGTAGATGAGATGTACAAATTCTTGAAGGGTTTTGCAGCAGTTTGTTGGATTTTGTTCTGCAGTTTGAATTACTTGTTACCTGTATCCCAGTGTAAAATTAAGAAGTGTTCCCCACTGTATTTTATATGGTCATATATAGAATCATAGATGTGGTGTACCATAGGCTTTTCCGTGGAAGCAGAGTGCATTTCATGATGCTGAAGTCAGAAGACTGCCTGTAAACAAATTAAAGTGTATTCCTGTTACTGTAATTCATTTTGGTAAATTCTGTGTTTTAAGACAGTCCATGATCTGACAGCCTGCAGGCTTTTCAGTCTATGCTATTCATGGTGCTGTGTACTGAGGGTGATCAACTTGCCTGGCTGCAAAGGCCATATGCCAACATTTTCATGTGACTGAGAATGATGGATACTGGCAACCTCCCACCTTTCTGATCAGCAGCCACTATGAAACAAGCAAGAAGTCAAGGTTGTCTTGTGTCAGATAACTCACTGGTACACAATGGAGTTGTGTTTTGGTACGTTGAGCATTTAAATGAAGCAGCTTCAGCAGTGTATCCTGGGAGTTACTGTGCTCTGGGAGGACTCCATAGGCTAGAGAAGTGCAGATGCTGGGGTTCAGATCCTTCTAGGTAGACCCAGGGCTTCCACTCAGGGTTGTCCTGTCTTGCAGCTGTAGCTGTGCAACTGCTGGAAGAAAGGTGCTGCCCACTTGATCTGATATGGTGCTTCATCTTTTTGGTAACAGAGAAGCTCTTCAGGAAATGTAGGCAGAAGTTTCTGTGTTATGATTGTGGGAAGGATTTGGTATGAGGGAGTTCTGCTGATTTGGGTAATTCTGTCACAGTTTCTGTGAGCAGGTGGGTGCCTGGGGAATTTTAATGCAAAAAATGTCAGATCCCCTAGGATTAGGTGTCAACTGACTGATGGTTTTGAGGACTGCAGTTTTGAATTTGACGCCTAAAAATAACAATTGTGTGGGACTTTGTCACTGATTTCTTTTGAGAATCACCCTTTTCTGAGAACTTTAACTTTGTGATTCCATTGGCATTCAATTCTAGTATGTAAATATTCATTCACCAAATCTCACAATTTCGATCTCTAACCCCTATGCCTCCCTGCAGCATATACTGTGAAGTTTCAGCTAATGGGATGACACATAGCAGGGTGAAGAGTGTAAGGCCTAAACTGCACATGGCTAGCAGTGTGTTTGTACTGCAGTAATCACAAGGTAGCATCTGTCTTGTCCTTTCCTCTTATTCTGCTTTTTGAAACCCACTGGTTTTGTTTTTGTTTTGCAGCCCTTGTTTTGTAATTACTTGGGCTCATCATGAAGGTAAAAATAGTTCTATTTAAAGAGAACAGATGGTTTTTCTAATGATTTTTCCTTAACATTGAATGAATTGTGGTTGAGTCAGGAACTGCCAGAGCAGAAAAGTATGTTTTCATTAGAGAAATACTTGATTAGGTTAATCGAGTGTGATTTAATGTACTGTATGTTTGACCAACTTAAAAGCTTTCCAACTTCATTTTGGATTGAGATAGTAGTATCTTGGTGTTTGTGGTTTGTTCAGTAGTTTCCAAAAGCATTACATAAGTAACAAAACATGGAGGGAACACTACTGAATTAGCAGAGGGAATATAATATTTGGTAAGAAAAACCAAACCAAAATCAAACTCACAAAACAAAATCCTCATTTTTTTTTAGAATGGTTCAAACAGGGAATGTATACTTAAGTCATGTCCAGACATGAAACTTGCACTGGTTTAGATATGCTAATGCTGTATACATAATATGTTATGCAAGGTGTGTGGCTTCCCAGAGAGCACACAACTCTATGTCACTGTGATGGGTTTAAGGGCAGAGGTGAGATTCACTGTGAGATTAAAGCAACATGAAGGTGTGTGGTAGGCATCTGAGCTCCCATTGAAATGAAAGGAGATCTAGTCATGATGCTCCATGAAGCCAGGAAAGTGATTCAGCTCACTTTGAAGTACATTTGGAGTGAGTGCTCAGCAGAGTGGCCCTCTGAGCTCCTCAGGCTGTACTGAGTGGTGATGTACTGACTGTGATGGGAGCTAAGATGCCCAGTGCACACCAACCTACAGGAGACTGGGTTTTGATGTCTTCATTTTGAGCTGAGGCTCATCCTTACTGTAACATCCACGTGGTAGCTGTGTGCCTGTAGCCTCAAGGAGCTGCTGCTGGAAAGACAAAATCCAGATATTCCTGAGGACAGAGGTGTAGGAAAGAGGGTGCAGGTGAAGATGGACAAAGAATGTACTGTTTAAGAAGGATTGGGAAGAATTTAAAACTCATGTTTATCTATTTTCATCTTGTTCCTGACTGTAAAGTCTTTGCCTTCATTACTAAAGAGCAAGCTCCTTCCTGTTTCCATCTGAGAAGCTTCAGAAAAGCAAGTCAAGTTCAAATCCAAACCAAGAGAACGCAAAAGGCAGTCATGGGGACCCAGCTGGGGGGAGAGAGGCAGAGAGAGTAAACTGTAGAGTAAGTTTGTTACCATAGAAGTTGGTCAGAGAAACTCTCTAAGACTCAATTTGGAATTTTAGAAAGTAGGCATTCTTTATTGCAGCACTGGGCACACATGTGAGTAGTTTTGCAAAGGTGAGTGTGAACATTATTTGCTAGCAGCAGCTATATATTTAGCATACTCATGCATATTTGCATTTTTTTCCCCAGGAAATTATTTACATATTCATGATATTTTCAGGAACTAATTATAGTATTTGCATCACAGTGGTGCATGTGCTTTCTTGCTGAGTGAAGGTCTCTGGTGGTCAGTGATGGTCTCCCTCACTGTGTTTACTGAATGACCTCAGTGCTTGCTCATGCTTGCAAGGTCCTAGTGCTGAGTTAGCAGTTGGTATGTCCTTGCTTCTGTTCTGTTCCAGTCTCACTCCACACTGGGCACCACTCTACTATCTTGAAGGCTGGCATTCTTGGTCTTATTTACTGTCTCGTTAGTTGTGATCAGACCCATGATGTTCCTCTCCCATCAGCCAAACATTCATTTCTCTCTATGTGCTAGCAAGTTTGAACAGTTGGCTGTATTCTACTATGCTAGTTTAAAGGCACACAGTTAGTTCAAACCTACAATTTATGCTCACAGATTTGTCTTTGGGAAGTCTCTTTGTCATAAGATGGACTGGAAATTTGGCTACACTGAGCCAGGCTAAGCTGAAGACTTCAAGGTTGTGCTTGTGATATTCAGGATAGTGTGCCTTGTAGCAGATAAGTCATCTTTACTGACTTTAATGGAAAAGGTGATGGAAGATCCCCTGCAGTCCCAGCTGTCACATAAGGTGCTTTAGTTAGGCCATGGAGTGAGTTTAATGTGCTGTAATTTCCATGCAATCTCAAGCCTCACAGGGCAGAGTACAGCAGAGATGATGTGGAGCTTGAGAAAACAAGCAAGCTTCAGAGAACAATCCCCAAATCCCAACCTCTTGATTATTTTGTGATATTTGCTGGAGACTAAGGGATCACTATATCCCCTGGAGACCTCAGCCTTCTTCCAGACACTGGCATGTAGCCAGAGAAACTCTTAAGAGCCATGTTCTATGCCCCATCCTCTGTGCCTAGAAATGACACACATAGAATGCAGCCCTTGATATTCCCACTGCCATCTAGCAGTTTGGGCAGTACCCAGGACCATCTTCTATTGATGCATCTTTTCTCATGGCTGCATGACTTAATATAAGCTCCAAGCTCTTTGAGAGGGGTCCTGACAGTCCTGGTTTTGTAATTTGCAGCATGTCTTTCAGTAGCTGGGCATTTTTTTTCTCTTCCCATTTTTCCCCAGAGCTCCTTATTCCTGCTCTCTTTTTACTGTCTAGCTCATGAAGCCAAGACCTTCTTCCAGACCTGAACTCACCACTACCGCTGTGATGCTGAGAAGGTATTTGGTAATGGACAACAGGAAGCTGGCTCAACCATGTCTCTGTGTTCTTTTAAGGGTACTTTGTGTGTGCATACCTTCAGGCAGGTATCTACTACTTACCTGAAATGTATCATCTCCCACAGCATTTGTGCAATTTGATGTGGACAATGACAAACCAAACAAGATGGTTTCTGTCCTTATTTCAGCCCCCTTTATGTTCCTTCTGTCGGCCCCAAGTGATTTTTAGGGTGAAAGCCATCTGTTCCTGGTAGCTTATCAGGGAATCCTGAAATCAGCTACTGCCTTTGAGCACTGTTCAAGTACAAAGAATGTATTTGTGTATTTCAAAGGCAGAAAGGCAGATGCCACCAGTTGGGAAAGCATATGGGTTGCTTAGATGCATAACTAGTAGGGGTGAAGCAAGAGGTCTGAAATGTATAGAAGTTGCTCTGCCATTCCCAGTGCAGAAGTATGAAGTGTATTTAGACCACCTTCTGCTACAAGAGACATGTGAATGTGTGCTTGTGGTAGTTAGGGCATGGTGTAGGTGGAAGGCACTTTATGTAGTTTTGACATGCTAGGGTTAAGGTATGTTTTTTCTATGCCAGTTTATGGGTGGAAAAAATAGGATGGTGGTTGGCTGCATGCAGAGGGATATGTATGTGTAGTAGTGAGCTGTTTTGGGGAATATTTCATTTTCAATGTGAGAGAAGGGAACTGGAACTAATTTGAAATCAGAAAAAGACACTCCTGGGAGCAACATCCATCTTTCTGTAGCACTGACAGAGTTTCAGTGCAGCAGGTCTGAGTGCAGCAGATTTTCATTTGGAAGGAGCCAGGTAGATTTTTCATCCTGCAATCTGAGTTACAGGAATAGTTATGGCTTTTGGAAGGGAGAAAGTAAGAAAAAATACAATATTTGTTTCTACCTCTGTTAGCAGCTATATTTCCATGGATTATAAAGATACTGAAACACCCTTTTAAAATGTAATGCCTTACTTCAATGCCTTTTTAAAAAGAGAAGTGTGGGGGAGATATCATCCAGAATAACACTTAGAACCACGTGAAGCGTCTGAATCTGAGCTCTTGTCAGTGCTTCACACGTGGCAGACAGCACTCCCTCCGTAACGTCTTTAGAGCCAGTTCTGCAAGTATCTATCTGGATGTTGGAATGAAGAAGTGACAGACTCTAGAGGGCACTGTAGCACCCCTGTGATGCGAGCACTTCCAGGGTTTACTTCATGGCAATCTTACTCTTCAGGATGATTGCTTAAACCAGTTAAAAATAATAGAGAATTAAATGGAAGCCTTTGTCATTATTTTTTTAACAGAAAGTTTTGATTAGTGAAAATTTTTGCAGCGAGAAGACTGGACCCAGGTTTTGGAGGGACTCTTGGAAAAAAAAAAAAAAAACTTGTAGCATATTTGTGTAATAAGGAAACAAACAAACCAAAATCACCTTTCCTGTGCATCAAGCAGAGTCCACAAAAGAGCTATTTGTTTTCTCATTGCTTTCCCCCTCCTCCAGGACATAATGTAACAAATCCTTTCACTGGAGGTGCTCTCTGTTTTCCTTGTAGGAAGAGAAATCAGTAACCATCATGTCAGCATAGCACAGCTTGAAATTTCCCTTCCCTTTTCCATAGAAGGTTTTGAATTAATTTTAGGTGGGAGTTCAGATGTGAAATACACACATGTCTACAGATAACATTATAAGGCCGCATTCAAAATGACAGGATGTTGATTCAGTATGTCAAGCTGATGTTAAGAATGTTGAGCCACAGCCTAGAGGCTTCTTATGCTGTCAGAAGGGGTTGGTAGCTCCTTGCTACCCAATAAGCAGTTTGTGTGCAGCTGGCTGATTATCTAATGAGAGCTTGGCATGGATTTTTGCTTTATGAGAGAGTTCACATCTCCACCCTGTGACCTTTTATGTCACAGTGAAACAAACTTTATGGCAAAGTGAACTAAAATCCAGATCCTGCAGCACATGAGACCTGCAGAGCCTGTCATCCTCTGAGTACTTGCTGTGAGTTAAATTGGGGAATCACGCTCAGACACCCCCAGTTCTCTTTGGAAAGGTGCAGGTGCATGTCCATGCGTGCTCACGTGCACACACTTATCTCAAAGGGTGTTCTGGAGGGCGTGCTTGGCTTGCATGACCCTCTTCCCCTGATAGCTCTGAAGCAAATAATAGGCACATACAGTAGCACCTGCTGTTCTGTAGCCATCAGCAAGGATCACTGCTTTGTCTTCAATGTCCTTCCAGAGATGCCTCAGGTTGTCTTGGCTGCTAGTGTGGGCAGCACATGCACGCTACACACAAGGATGCATATGCAGAGAGTCAGAGTGTAGTTCATGTTGCAGGTACTTTCAGTGATGAGCATTTCAGTGCTGAAATCCAACAGACAGGTGCTTGAGGAAGGATCTTGCTACCAACATCACTCTCTTAGTCACTGAATGACAGTTTTCTATTAACTTCCACATTAGCAAGTCTTCTTCCAAATGAAAATTGACTGCTTTTCACAGCAGGAAATGAAGATTATCCGAAACAGTTTCTTTGTGTGCATGCAAAAGTCTGTGTGGACTCAGCATTAAACAATTGACTCTCCGATGCCCTACACAGTTTCTGTTTAGGGACTCTTTCTGCCAATAATGTCATGAAATACAACTGCTACCTCATATACGTTTTGGAAATCACATAGTGCACATCCCTGTGCAAAGTGTTTTAAACTCTAATACTTCTGAAAGACATATTTATTTCTTTGTTTTCTAAGCAGAGTGCACCTTATTCGTCTGCGTAAATTAGAGATGGTGATCGGAAAATGAGAGATGTGAATAAAAGAGACATGACTGAGCTGAAATGTAAGATGCAACATGCTCTTTTCTAAAGTGATGAAGGTGCCTGTGCTTCATGAGTGTACATACAATATGGTTACATTTTGTTTGGTATGGTCTCTTTCATACCACTGCAGATGCCCTGCCTTCTTTCATTTACTTCCCCTCAGAAGTTATCAGCCTTCTCTGAGCTCAGCAGACTTTCCACATTAGGTTTCCTTCCTTCACATTCCAGGTGTGTCCTATCTGAGTCTGAACTCAGGGGCAGGTATTAGGACAGAGTAGGTATGCATCAGCCTGATTGATTCCTCCCAGAGGAAGCGTGAAGCGTTTTGCAGGGCTTGCAGTGGTGTTGGTTTGTTCAGATGGCCAGGTGAATTGAACAAAGTGCCCTGTTGGATCACCCTGTTTCTGACACTGAAATGTAGCATTGTGGAGTAGGATGCCTATTGGTAAAGGTGTTTTTGAATCTGATTGATTCCTGCCTGATGAATGTTGCATAGGTAATACATAGGCATCACTGCTAGTTTATGTTTGTACCAATTAATTTCCCTATGTGTTTTCTAGTTAAGATGTGACTGTAAAGTGGATTAACAGAATGATGCCAGATCCCTGTCTACAGTTTCCTTCTGAATTAAGTTTGTTATTTCCTCTGTGGTTTAAATCTGAGCCATGTGTCCCATCTTACTTGATTTAGATTAAAGAGCATGAAATCAGCTTTTTTTTTTTTACTGTTATTATTTAAGACTGCTTTGATTTTTAAAGAAAAGAGATAGCCAAAGGGCTTGATGCCATTGAACCCATATGCTGAAAGATCTTGTCATTAGCATTTCTTTTGTGTGCATGTCTCTGTCAACCTCTTTAAAATTAGTGATTTTTTCTCTACTCTTGCTTCTACCCTCAGTACCTGCTTGGCATTTTCACACTGTTCCTTTGACTGCCTGATGCTCCAGGTGTTCAGAAGGAGATGAATAACTGGGGGAAGTGATGAAGTAGTGAGCTAATTTTTTCCTTAAACTCTGGAATCTAAGTGCAGTTGTCGGTTTTTAAACAAAGTGGGACTTTTTGTTGCTCTTTCTTCCTGGGTGATCTGGGGGTGATCTACAGATAACTTACTACATTCTGTCTGTTTTAACAACAAGAGATAAAACCCCCGTCTCCTTCTAAGGAAAGTTCAAAAACTTAAACTAGATTAAGTGTAAGTACTTTGGCTATGAATGAATAAATCTCCCATGCAGTACCTGGAACTTGTATCTGCTAGACACAAATTGTTCTCATCAGGAGAGATACTTCTGCCTCACTCATCTGGGTCAGTCAGGATCTAAAGAGAATTAAGTATGATGACTCTGGACCCTAAAGCTTCTGGTGGTGTTGCTGCTTTTGTAATTCTTGCTTTTGCAACCAGCAGAGAGAATGATGACCATTGAGTGTTTAATACTCTCTCTCTGTATATACTCTTATTAATGATGTGCTCATGGCTTACAGGCTGGACCTGCTGTAATCATCACAGCTTCCTGACTTTGTTGGAATTAGCTTTCTACACTTCAAGATCTTATCAAAGTTTTGAAATTAAATGCAGTTCTCTTGAGCGCATTGTGAAGGCTGTTCCTCACCTGCTGGGGCCACAGGCATTTGTCAACTCCAGATAAAATCTGAACACCTGAAATGGAAAGGCTAAGTTGAGGACAGCGCTAAGGAAGGTACAGCACTCCTGTGTGGTCTTGTTCAACACCCTTATTCCACAAATACTGCTGACTGACTTAGTGCTGCGCAGAACACGTTCCTGTCTAATATGTGAGAAAGCAAGCATCAAGTTGTGTGACAGTGATACACATCCGTGTGTCAGTCAGCGTAGCAGGAGACCTGCTTTTCATTGCTAAGCTGGTGACAGGGGAGAGAAGAGAATGTGATGCTGAGGCTGGAGAGACTACACCTTCTGGGAGGTCCTTTGGGAGTGGGTCCTTTCCAGGGAGCACAGACTCATCAGTGCTTTGCTAAGAAGGTGTGAATTGCTACTGCTAGAAAGTGCAAGACAGGGACTGGTGGGCGTCATTAACATAAACGTCTCGGAGACGTGACAAGTCTGTTGCAGTCTTGCTAAGATAAAAGGGCTGGTTCCTGGCTCATCCCATGAACCTGTCTTGCAAGTAGCATGGAGCCATCCAAGCATGCTCTGTGTTTTTGCTCCCAGCACCCTGATTGCATCCAGGAAGGATGGAGCATTATTCAAGAGAAGGAAACTAGGGCTGACAGGTGAAGGGGTTCACAGTGTCCTATACAGTTACAACTACAGGAGCTCGTGGGTGCTTCAGGGTGTACTGGCCCAGGAATTTAAGTATAGTTGCTGCTAGCCCAACATGTAGGAGTGGGATGAGACAGGAGGACACTGACAGGGAGTAGACACAGTCCCCATCCTTGCAGCAGTTGGAAAGCACGGAGAAATAATGTAAGTTTTCCACTGTCCCTGTGGCTGTGGAGGGAAGCAGGACTGCAGTGGCGAGAAGAAAGATCTGTCTAGCCAGCATCTTGTCTCCGATAGCAAGCAGTGTCTGATAGGAGCACAGGAGAGGGACTGACATGAGAGCTGCTCTTCTTTCGTGATTTCTCTGAGCAATCACCATTTGCAGTTCAGGTACTCCCTGAGCCAGGGAACTGCAAGCTCACACTCCATGGCTTTACCAGGTCACAGGGATGCAAACTTCAGGCAGGCAAGGTCACACTGCTTTCCTGTAAATAGCAGGCATGTGCAAAGTGTAATGGATAATTCCATGATGTCAACGACCAAAAGCAAACATCTTGCAGGGTATAATTGGTTTTTCTATAGTGTCAAGAGCTTTTATGTGTTCAGCATAAATATCTTTGCATTGATTGGGAGAAGGAGATAAAAATCGATGATTTACAATGCAGAAGTGCTTAGAACATGACATTAAAATGTCTCTGGAAGACTTAGCTCATAGGGGACGTAGTAAATACTCAAGAGGTACAGGAAATGAAGAGACTCTTCCCGAGTCCTGAAACCAAGCAATAAATTTAACAGTCTGTGCTTCTCTGCTAATGGATTTTAATACAGACTTTCCTTTTGTAGAATTGCTCTCTTTTTCATGGTTTAGTTGTGGTTATTTTTTGCTCTTTTTTGTTTGGATGTTTGGGACAAAGGCTAAACAACACCATTATTTTTTGTGGGAAAACTCTTCAGCGTGAACTAAACGGGTACTAAATCCTGTTTTGTCTGGCTTTGTACACTAGTCAGCAGGAGGGTATCTCACCCATGCGTACTGAGGAGCAAAGATAATAATAGAAAATAAAGCTGGACAGGACCACAGGTCTGTTCCCTTGTCCCACATCCAGATGAACTCTATTTAATTCACTCTTGACAGGTTTGCTGCTACAATTTAAGCACTGTATCTAGTAGAGAGCTAAGATAATCCCCCTTCTATCCACAGTGGTGCTGTCCTTCGTCTTTTCAGCTAAAATAGTCCACCTTTCTTTAAATCCCCTTATGTGTTATTTTTTTCAAAAAGCTTTCTCTTTTTTTTTGTATTTTTTTTTTTTAACAGACATTTAAATGTTCCTTTTCTTTACCGCCAGGATGCTACCAGACACTACATGCAGTATGCAGCAGTATTCAGAAAAGGGAAAGGGCAGCTTCTTGTGTCTCATGCAGGGATGGTCACAGCTCCATACTGGCAAAGGCAACTAATCATATGGAATGCCCCCACGTAAAGTTTTGCCTCAGTGGAAGAGCACAGATGTGCAGCCCAGTCGTGTCAGCTGGGCATGGCACTGGTGTCTCTTGGCTGTAAGCACACTGTAGTTGTAGGGGCTCTTTGCAGATGAAAGGGCTAGATCCCAGAGAAGCTTACAGGCTTTTCTGTGTCTATCCCACAAATTAATCCTTGGCAAGATTAATTAGCTGCGCATTTCTGGCAGGGCTAGACTATCCCCACTACTTGTTCAAACGAGCTTGAAGCCAGCTGAAATCTCTGCTGCATCATCTAATGCAATGCCATGTACAAAGCAGACAAGACAGCAAGCCAGTTTCTTGATCTGCTTTTGCAGAGATTATAGAATCATAGAATCATGGAATCATAGAATCATAGAATAGTTAGGGTTGGAAAGGACCTTAAGATCATCTAGTTCCAACCCCCCTCACAGGGGCAGGGACACCTCCCACTAAACCATGCCACCCAAGGCTCTGTCCAACCTGGCCTTGAACACTGCCAGAAATGGAGCATTCACAACTTCCCTGGGCAACCCATTAGAGTGCCTCACCACCCTTACAAGAAAGAATTTCTTCCTCAGATCCAATCTATACTTCCCCTGTTTTAGTTTGAACCCGTTACCGCTTGTCCTGTCACTACAGTCCCTCATGAAGAGTCCCTCCCCAGAATCCCTATAGGCCCCCTTCAGATATTGGAAAGCTGCTATGAGGTCTTCACACAGCCTTCTCTTCTCCAGGATGAACAACCCTAACTTTGTCATCCTATCCTCATAGGGGAGGTTCTCCAGTCTCCTGATCATCCTTGTGGCCCTCCTCTGCACTTGTTCCAACTGTTCCATGTCCTTCTGTGGTGTTGAGGACACCAGAACTGTACACAATATTCCAAGTGAGGTCTCACGAGAGCAGAGTAGAGGGGCAGGATCACCTC
>JASSUY010021400.1:0-42080 GCA_032466535.1 Forpus xanthops | reverse complement strand
TCCTTTCTATCTTGAGGACACCAGAACTGCACACAATACTCCAAGTGAGGTCTCATAAGAGCAGAAGGGCAGGATCACCCTCCTCAACCTGCTGGTCGTGCTCCTTTTGATGCAGCCCAGGATGCGGTTGGCTTTCTGGGCAGCAAGAGCACACTGCCGGCTCATATTCATTTTCTCATCGACCAACACTCCCAAGTCCTTCTCTGCAGCGCTGCTCTGAATCTCTTCTCTGCCCAACCTGGAGCGGTGCCTGGGATTGCTCTGACCCGGGTGGAGGACCTTGCACTTGGCATGGCTAAACTTCATGAGGTTGGCATCAGCCCACCTCACAAGCGTGCCAAGATCCTCTGGATTGCATTCCTTCACTCCAATGTATCAACCAAAACACAGAGCTTGGTGTCATCAGCAAATTGCTGAGGGCGCACTCAATCCCACTGTCCATGTCACTGACAAAGATGTCCTCCTGCCTGTCCCAACACTGATCCCTGAGGGACACCACTAAAGTCCCTTCACAAAGCCTACCCTTTAGGCAGCAGTCAAGGATGTTTCCGTATTTCTGATATTTTCCTCTTTTTTTTCACATTCAATTGTATGCAGCAAATGAAAGAAAACAGTGAATTCAGTTTGATGTTTAACAGATAACTCCTACATCATCAGTAATAACAGATGGGAAAAGTAGTTTAATTTAGGCCACACAATTTCTTGTAGGAAATAAAAGCAATTTTGCCATTTTGAAACTGTGCCAAGATTTCTAAAGAAAGAATTGGAATTTTCTGTGAAAAATGTTATTATAATTTGTGCTTTAGTTTCTGTTCATCCTGCTTTCCTGACTGTACATAAGAATTACTAAACCCAACATGCTTTGTCAGTGTTTTAGCCATAACAATTTATATAAATGCTAAGCATTCAAATCCTGCCATCTTACAACACCCTTATATAAGACACTGTACTTTTCTTTGCCTTTAAAGATTAGATTTAATAATTTCGTATACTGAAATTAAGAGGAAATAATTCAACTTCTAAGGACCAAATATGATACAATATTAAAAATGTCCTAAAAAGTGATCAATGCTCCAATCTGGTGCTGAGCAAGTTGCATTAAAACAAGCTTTGTTTTCCCATTCTTTGTTTTATGATACCTGGTTGAAAGATGAGACACTTAATTCCTGTTAAAAATTGTTGAAAGCACTGATGTTCCACGTACGTATCAGGAAGTACATAGTGATACTGGAAATAAAGAAGGTTGAGTGCTAAGACTTTGTCTCAAGACAATAAATTTTCTGATTAACTAAAAAGGGGGAAAATACATCTCTTACAACCTAGGAATTTAAGGTGTAGTTTAAAACTCAGAGGAGCCAACACTTTGCAGGATTAGGGAAATACCAATCCTGTAGCTGTTATTCATCAATTTTTGCAGATACTAGATAAATCTAAATCAGCGGCTCACAGTCTTTTCTAATTCCTAGGCCTTTCATTTTTCATCCTGACAATGTTTCTTTAGAGAAATGATACAGTATAAACACACCCTCCGAAGGAATTAAGAGAGACAAATACTCTAGAAGTAATAGAGAATTCCTACATTCTTGCCTGACCCAAGTGCTTCCCACGAATAAAGAGGAAGGCAGCTTGGTGCTCCTGGATTTTGCAAGCTTTCCCACTCTGAGAATCAAGGGGTCTGACAGAAGGGGCAGTGGAGATGAGCACCTCACTGCCAATTGAAATAAGAGGGAGCTGAACCTGTATCAAAAGATTTTTACCATATGTTAGAACCATTTTTGTATGCTGTCATGTTTTGTGACCATGATTCAGCCATGTCTGATGTTTTACCAGAACACAGCATGGTTTAATCAATAATTTTAGTGTGCTTTACATATTAAAGGTGCAACTAATAGAATACATACCAAGCAATTAGATGACTTATTGTGACCTTTCAATTTAAACTGCAACAAAGGCATGCATTTGGAATTCACTAGTAAGCCATTTTCTGGCTTTCACACAGCCGTTTTAATGGAGTTTGGCAATATTTAAATCAAAAGGGGAAAGATCAAAGCTAATTACAGCCAATGTACTAATGCTCAAATAATTTGTATTAATATAAATTAAAAAGAAAGGGGTAGAAAGCAGCCAGTATTACATGGAGTGAACACAATTTTCTCTATTAATTTAAACATTACTATAGGATAATTTATGTGTTTGTCTGTGCTAATAATGCCTGACTTTTACTAACATGAATGGAGCTACTGAATTGATTTACAGTAGACTGGAAAAACATACCACATTATTTTTGAACACAAATGAAAAGTACACAGGTATTCATTCCATGCTTAACGATCTGAATCAAACAGTTAAAACACTCCCAAATCTTTGCATGGCTCCCCAGTGTGCAAATTACTGCATTCAAGGTTAAACATTTACCCAAGTAAGGACTAGAATCATTGTTTTCAGAAGAAGGTGCTCTTTCACATGAAAGTTCTCTTCTTTCTAAACTCCATCAGCACTGTGCTCCCAACTGTCTCTCACATTGGAGCAGCAAGAACAGGATTCCTGCGTGAGGGCCATTGCTGCAGCCATTCCTGTGGGGCCCCTGGGGACTCTGGGGCTGCTAACCAGCCAAGCATAAACTCTACACCAGGAACCCTTTGGTCCTCTGCCCATCACCAGATAGTGCAGTACCCTAACACTGTGCCCCTCCTGTTCACCCCCTCAACTAAGGGACAACTTCAAGAAAGCTGATTTGCCTCTATGGCTCATCTTACTAGTAAATGTTAAGAAATGGACAGGTTTGGTTTGTAACAGAATAGCAACTTTTCACGTGATTCTTATGTCTATTTAAAAACTGGTTTAATCAAAGAATTTCACTGTGAAGATTACAAAGGCATTTTTTTGTTTGGGATTTTTTTTTATGTTTTTTTTTTTTTTCTAGGCGGCACAGACTCAAGTATGTTGGAAAGGAGTGTGTTGTGTCCCAGATTCTGATGGGGATATATAGAAATGCTTCAGGTTTTGATAATTTTTGTTTGCTCTTTTCTTAACTGATTTGACATATGAATATTCAACAATACAAAAGGAATGTACTCTTAATCACAGTTCACTCCAGACAGGTTTCCATTTTACCAAATACAGAGGAAAATCATGGATAACTAAAAAACTGAGATAAATTTCCATAATAATTTACATGAGAATTCACCATCTAACTTTCAAACTCAGAAATTCAATGACATTTACTTTTATTCCTCTTACAGCCTCCATACAAACCAGCCTACCTTCAAGGATTTACACTTTGCAAAGAAGAAATTTTTTTTCTTCCAAGAAGTTCCCATTTCAAATGAGTATGGTTCTTCATTAGTAAGCAAAATTTGGTAAAAAAAGTCACAGGCCAAGATTTGAATGATAACCTTATTGAGCCAAAATCATGTTTTAAAACCAGATCTATTAGAGGGAACAATTTAGTAAGAAAAGAAGAGTCTGACCTCGAATACCACCATTGAACTGCATAGTGAAATGATGTCCTGCTTCCTTTTATTTTTTTATGCTGTCTTTGTGCTGAGTTCACTTAGGGCTCAATTATGCAAGTAAGCGACAAAGCTGCCTCTCGACTTCTGTGTTACAAAATCCAGTCTTACTGAATTTCCTGTTTATATTTCTAACCTAGTTGGTATTCCTGTCATGCAGCATGTGAACACTTCCAGTACTGGCTACTTGCTTTCAAGAAGAAGGTTGTTGTTCTTTAGGGTCATCAAATGATCATGAGTGAATCATGAATCAAGAAGGAAAGCATGAGGGGAATGTTCTCTTGAAAGATAAGAAAACACATAACTTCTTTAGCACAAGTAAAATTACTCATTCCAAAAAAGGAGCATCATTTTTCTAACGCTGGAATGGCACCCAGCAGATTTTCATGTGGCAGTCCCAGTTCTTGTTAAACTTTGATTAACCCAGGACAGCATGAAGTAGTTTTGTTTTATGACTAGGCTCAAGCTAAATAGTTCTTGTCATCTGCTTAGATATGAAGATCTCTTTCAGACGCATCTCCTGTTTTCAATGAGCACATTGTAAAAGCCAATCCTGCATACATTTCACTGAGTGTGCTATGTTACTTATCTAAATTTGTTTAATAACACTTTTTGGAAGGTGAAGAGTTAGGATAATAGTGGTTATAATAATAGTGGTTTTTAACCCTAGGGAGAAGTCAAGGAACCAGTAATTACTATTGCCTTCAATGATCTGTATTTGCTATTGGTGTCTTGAGGAGTTCCATGCAAGGTTATCTAACTGTACTGTTTGAAATACAGTTTGTTCTTTCTTAACCTTGTTTTTTTTCCCTATGAAATATTTAAACTGAAGTTACCAAATAATTAATCTCATAGTAAGCTGCCAAAATTTTAAAAGATTCTAAATTCTGTTGTCTTAAGGCATTACCCACCCAACCCCAAGGCAAAAAAAAAAAATTGCTCTACATTGATCAGATGTTCTATTTTATTGCGCGTTAACCCTTTAAATGCTTTAAAAATAATTTTTAACTTTCAATTATCAAAGCAAGATATAATTTTAGATTCAGAATCCCAGTATTTCACATTTTAATGGGAAAAAAAATGTTTGAATGCTTTCATCTTCCTTTTGAATAATATAGATTGGACTCCTAAAAGAATCTAGAATTGAAGAAAAAAACCCACTGAAATGTTGAAAAACCATAAGAAACAACAACGATAACAATAACAAAATGTATTTGTTTGGTCTACAACATAAAAGTCTATAGCTATTTAAAAGAATGTTTCAGGGAGGGTGGTAATGTTATATATTACATAAAAGAATCTGATGCTGAAAGCAACAAATAGAATGAGTTTGAATTGCAGAGTGATAGCAGAGCTAGACATTACAAAAACACCTCCCCAATAGGAGATAGTAAGATGCTAGAGTAGATTCCTGGGGACATTATTCCAGGGACATTTTAGAATCTCTGAAACTAAAGATGTATAAAAGGAAGTTAGACAAAGACCTTCCAGTAGCCTGTGTCTTCAGATAATGGAATAGCTGACCCCACGGCATTGCTTGAAGCTTTATATTGCACTAAGATTTGTATGAAACAGAAAGAGTTGTTGCTAACCAAACCAGGTTATTATCTAAAAACATTTCTAGCTCTTTAGAAATGCTTTAAGTACCCTTTTTAGAGTACCTAGAAAGGTTTCAAGGTTTTTGTTTTTTTAGAGATACAGCTCTATGTTAGGCTTATTCTCATTTTAATAATTGTTCATAAGATTTTGAAGGTAAGTGGGAAGAAGATCAATCAATAGTTCCTCTGGATGTTGTTTTCATCTGGTGTTTCTCTGATATTTCAGGTTTTGTGTCCCCTTTTTATTTTGCTGTTCAATATCCTTTTTCCTTAATCTTCTGCTCTGCAGTTAATTTTATTTCCAGAACCTCAAATCCTCTGAGAAATCTGAATGAAATTTTTAAATTCAGAAAAAAAATTAAATATCTCTAAAAATGGTGAAGAAAATCTCTTTCCCTCACTAGGCAAATTCATGTTTTCTCCAGCTTTACATAAGGTTAAGGACATCTTCTTGCCTGATCTTAAGCTGTCACTGGTGCTTTAAAAAACATGTTCAACACAAATGTGCAACCTGCTTCTTAGGACAATATTTTATTTTAAAAGTTGCATGTAACATATATTCTTGGTCTTTTATGGGAAAAAAAAAAAGTAATGTTTTTGCAACATTTAAGCCAGTTCCATGATGCAAGTACCATGTGTACTATGTATACTATGTGTACTATGTGTACTATATATACCATGTGTCATAGAAATTATTAAGCATTCATAAAGATATTTGGAGTTTGTGGTTCTGTAAGTAGTTAATATTTTGTGTTTGACCACTTATAATTTGGGCAAGCTAATAAAGTGACTGGAGTGAGCAACAAAGCCCTTTCTATGTGTACTATGTATACCGCCAGCCTAGTGGTGGTTAATGCTTTGAGAAGTTGAGATACACTAGTCTCCAGTTTTTGAGCATGCGGAAGATAACATAAGCAGAGCAATGTACAGAATCTGTGAGCAACCATCTGCTGGCTCACATCTCAAATGCCCTTTGGGAAGAGGATCAGAGAGAGTGGTTTGTGTCATTAGCTCATCAGCACGGTGAGCTGTGTCTCATCTGCAGAAAGAGAGTTAGCCACTTCATCTCTTCTGTCTTCCCAAAGACCTTTCCCCCTGTGTGACACATTTGAAAAGCAGCCCTAGTGCACTGTGCAGCCTACTGACAAAACCTAATGACAATGACTGGAGCTCGTCCATGTTCTGTTATACACCCCTTGCCTGGCCATTTCTGATATGTCTTGACACTGCCATGGTAGTAGCTGATGCATTTGGGTGGGGAGAAGGTTGTGGTGTGTAGGGGAAGAAGATCTGCCCAGCAAAGGCTGGGAGCACAGGAGCCAGGCCAAGTGTGCGGCTCAGCCTGCACCTTGAACACCTCGGGCAGAGCTCATTGGCATATGTGCAAGCCCTGGCTGAAAGAGGGAAGTGGAGACTAATTTTGCTTTTTTTTGTTTTTTTTTTTTTTTTTTTTTTTTTTTTTTTTTTAAACTAGCCGGGTGGCAACCTTGTTCTGCCAATTTACAAAGCTGGACTGAGGAAGCAGCTGGGATTTCTCAGCCAGAAAGCCACATTGGCAGCTTTCGGCATCTATTCCTGAGCACCACTGACACAGGGAGCCCACTTGAACTCTTGAGAGGGGGACCTCATAACAGTAAGCAGCTCCGAGACAACTCTAAATTGTATACCAAGAAGTGCTTGGGCCCGGAAGCCCTCAAGGTCAGCAGCGGGGAAAAGATAGCTATCTTTTTTGTCTCTGCAGATTTAAATGCCCTTTTCATTCTTTTCTCCAGGAAAAAAAAAATATTTTGTTGAGCTATTCATTACTTATTTATTTATTAGGATTTTTACTGTCCTTCCTTCATTTCATATATGGCATCTGGCCATGCATCCCACCGTTCCAAGTTTGACTTTTACCCAGGTGCTGCCAGGTGAACGTTGCTATTGATGACATTCCACAGAAGGTACTAATTCTACTTCCACTTTTCTAAAGGACTGGTCAGGAGGGTAGTATTTACCAAGAGGAAGAGAAACAACACTGCAACTTAAATGGATTTCTTAGTTTTATAATATTAATCTTTATGTTAATTATCATGTATATCCTTCTCTTGTCATAGAAAGATCCTGATGTTTCATCTGTTTCATCTGTGGTTTTGTCTCTTTTCCTACTGATTTTATACACAAAGCATTTTTCTATTATTTCTATTTCTCCCTAAATTCCTAAATGTATGCAACTTTAACTAAAGTTTTGTATTATTTCATTTTCACACTTCTGTAATTTCTGCAGTTTTCCTACTCAGAGCAGTAGTTTACTAATATTATTGGGTTGAAAGCTACCATGATGTGTCAGTTTAGCATAGAATCATAGAATTACTTGAATTCGAATGGACCTTGAAACTCATTTGTGGGGGTTTAATATGTAAGCTTTCAAAGCATTCTCAAAGAAACTGTGTAGGCTTATACAGTCTTAATTTTGACAACTAAAACTCTAAGGGCCATATGCATGACAAGCTTGCTGTACCAGTGGAAGGCATTAAAGATCATCTAAGGCAGGGCACAAGTCTGTGTCTCTACTAACTCAAATTTTGATACTCATACTAGCCTTTATAAGTCTGTCTTGAAATAATATACACATATATATATATGATGCACTGAGTGATAAGCTTTATTTTGAACATTTTTAGAAGGCTGAACAATGAAACATTTTTATTTAGCTGAAAAGTTAACAGTATCTTTTGAAGGAACTGATCTTCTCTCTTCCAAGAAAACAAGGTTTTGAGAAATCTGTGTTAGTGGACAATGTCCCTGCCCCTGGCAGGGGTGTTGGAACTGGATGATCTTTAAGGTCCTTTCCAACTCAAACTAGTCTATGACTCTATGATTCTTTTCTCCAAAGTGCCTGCCCTATAAAGACTTACATTCTTATGTTTACTTTTTATGAGCCTTTTCCTTTTGAGGTCTACAAAATTTCTGTTGGTTTATTTCAGTTAAGCAAGACCAGGTCACATGGCTTGCACTGCTCTTGCCCACCTGTTAAATAGTTTGTAAGTGATACGCAACTACCAAACACTGCTTGTGGCAAACTACATTTTTCTGGTTTACTACTTCTGATTCTGTGGTTTATTAAAAGCCTTGTACTGCCTAGGGATAGCAACATCAGTGGTTTAGATTAATTCTTGCTGGTCTTTAGCCAAACAACCAGCTAATTTTGTCACTTGGCTAATTCAGTGATGTGCCAGCAAGATTCATAATTATAGCTAAAAGTATTTGTACTACTATTGCTCGCTAAGCTAAAGTGACTTAGTGAATATCATGTATTCATTCTGCCCTTCTGTCCAGAGGAACATATTTAATAAAAAATGTAAAAGTGGAATCTATCATCCTGATATTATGGGCTTCCCAAGTGACAATATTTGATAGATAGTTAGCAGTCAAACCAGCTGTCTGCCTGTTTGATAAAATATTCCATGAACTTATAAATTTAATTCCATGAATATAAGTGCTCAGTGCTTTGGTTTGGCACCTGTCAACTTCGTCTACTCAAAATAAGCCTCTGAAAACATTTAAATACTTACTGGTGTGTTTTCTCTATTTTATCTGGTGACTTTTTTTCTTTTCTTTGCAAATCTGTTAATGATAATTCCTCTTTGCCCTTCTTATTAAATGCAAATCCAAAAGAGAGTGGCAGGCAGGCACAAAAAGAAAGGGAAATGCCTGGGGAGGAGGGACTGGCGGGAAAGACCCTACAGCACAGGCCAAGGAAGTGCAGTTCCTCAGGCTGAATCCAGGAGCAGCAGGTTTGGTGCAGAATTAATCCCTGAGTACCTTCTGCTGCCACTGGAAGTATATGATAGTGCTAAGGGCTGCATATGTTCACAGGCTGCTTCCCCAGCTGCTTTGAGATTATAACTTCGCTCCAAAGTACATGAGATGCTGAAGCGCAGTATGTCCATGTCTGCAAAGAGACACTGGAGACCCATGCTGATCTACCTGGGGAGACTGAAAAGCATCACTCCTTCACCTGCAACTAGTGAAGTTAACCAGAGAGACCTTGCAACCTGTCAGGAGTCTGGCAGCCTGTTATGGGTGTTGAAAACAGGAGTGAGAAAGGCTTCACATAAGAGGGAAGCAGAAATAAGGATTGTCAGAGGACTACAGAGCAGGGCAGAAAAACACTTAAAAGTGTGAAGAGGAAGAGCTCCAACTTGTTCATATTGCTGACTCTGACTTGATTTGGAAGCTTAGCTGTCATTATGAGAATTGGATCAGAAACAATTTTGGAAGATGATGACATTTACTTGCCAAGCCAATTCCTATCACTTATTCTGAGTGCCAGCTCCCTCAGCTCTTTGAAATAGCCTTCTCTAATTTTCTTTAGACTGGAAGCAAATACCAATTCAATAGGAGTTGTGGGTTCTTAGCACTTTTCAGGACTAAGTATTAGATCCATGCAGAACTTCAAAACTGACACATAAATCAAGCTGGTTTGTTATGGTATTCTGCCTTCTCTAGAAAACAAATTGTTGTAATACAAAATTGCACTTCTCGCTTTGATGGCTTATTTTAGTTACCCATGCTGATGCTCTGGGTAGTTCAAATAGGCAGAATTTGACACTGAGGTTTTCTGGCACATCACTTCTGGCAGAGCTGTGATTAAAGTGACACAGCAGTCTTTCAAAGTACTCACTGAGGGTACACAGACTTCACGCAGACTGCTTATAAGCACAAATACAGCAAGATTTTCAGTGGCACCCTGTTTCAGCCAAGTCTTGTGAACTTCGCCTTTTGGATTCTGCCAGCTAAAGGTGCTATCTGTGTGCCTTTGTACGCTCATTACTGTCACCATAACAGTGGTGCAAATGTAAAATAGGTGCATAAATACACAAATCCAGTGAAGCCTTTATGGGTATGGTTTATACTGCTGTCATGCAATTCTGCATGTGGTGTGAAGAAGGGTAAGTACCAAATCTGCAAGAAACAAACCTGCAAACTGAGTGGACATTTTACTGTTACTCACCAGTTGTTCTCTCTCTGAAGCTTTATTTTATTTGTATTACCATCTCATCTGCTGCAGCATCATAGATAAGATCATAATTCTGTCTGTGACCAGTGGGCTTTACTGGATTTTATTGGTAGGGAATCAGAACAAGGTCTTCTGTCAGGCAGCTTGTCAGATTTATATTGACAAACCCCTGTGCATTACGAGATTCAAAAGGTAGAGGTATATAGGCAATAATATCATGGTCTTATTACATTTGCTAAAGAAGGTGTTTAGCAATATGTTGATCTTACGCACATGTTTTAGTGTTTGGCCATACTGTCTTCAGTAGTCCTGAGTATGTGTTTAAGCAAATGCCTTAGCAGTACAGTCCTGAACTATGGCAGGTATTTGAACTAATCACAGTTATTTCAATTAATGCACTAGGTAAATGACACCTTTATGAATAAAATGAATATACTAAGCAATATATATTTGAAAGAATAACTTGCTAGAAAACAGTCTGTGGAACAACTTCTGAATGAAGTCTCACATTTCTGTAACACACTGTTGTTTTGGGGATTTATTCCTCCTCTTAAAAAGTACACCCTGTGTATTAGATAGGATAAGCATGGAAATGGAGTTTATCGGGTTGAAAAGGAGAGTAAGAAATGCTGACACTAGCATGCCATTTTCAGATAACAAAAAAAGATACTGGTGGTTTTCTTTTTCTCCACTCAAAAGTTTCATTGATTTACGTATTTGATATAATTTATGCAAATTACATTTCTCCAATAGTCAACACATTTTACCTCCCAGATAAAGAAACTATCTAAAATCAAACATTTTGAACTATAGTACAATCAATGAATATCCAGATGCAATATTTTAGAGAGTCTAATTAAAGACTCCTAATCATGCTTTATTGCTACCAGCCAAGCCCTGCGAATGAATGTTAATGGAATTCAGACTTAAGATGGTTTACTACCAAGAGTGGATTATTCAGGAATGAATCACTGCAAGCAGCCTAGCCACATGTTTGAGTGGCCTGGAATGGATCAGTAACTTCTAGCCTGGCTAGCTGGTTTAGTGGGAGGTGTTCCTGCCCATGGCAGGGGGGGATGGAATTAAATGATCTTAAGGTCCTTTCCAACCCTAACTATTCTATGATTCTATGATTCTGCATTTCCACTGTCCCACTGGAGTCAGTGTAAAGCTGTCTTCAGGATGTTTGTCTTGATTTTAACCTACTTTTCTTTATGTGTGTGAATTTTAACTTTTGTTTCCTTCCATTCTGCTGTATTCATCTGTATTTTATAGCATCTGATTCCCTACCTATGTTTTGACCATACAGTAACATCTCAAGAAACTTGATTTACATCAAGAGAACATTATCAAAAACAAATGACAAAAAATTATGGTTCCAGTTTAGGGTTTGAGCTGACAGTGCCAGTTGTACTTCATAATTTTCTTTTTCGACTTTTCCTTAATCTCTCACTTCCTTATCTGTTTCTCCCTCCCCACCTTTTCCTTTTCTTTTCCAGTCTTGTTATTCTGTCTCCCAGCTTCTTGACTACTTTCTCTTTCCTCTTTCTTTCCCCTCTCTGCTCTGAGGCTTTTCATCTCTTTTAAACCATCTTGCAGCTCCACAGTTCAGTTCTACCCCTCAGCGTTCAGCCCCTACTCCATCACTAACCTTTTTTTCATCTTGTTTTCACAGCCTCTTTGCCTCTATCTATGCACATAATTTTCAATATTCCCTTGCTCTCACTCTGTCAATTTTCATCCTTCATCCAGCATGCTCCATTTTTATACAGCTTATCAGGCAGCACCTTCAGTGGCTAATTGTTCCAAAGAGAATGTATTTCGTAGCCACAGTTGAAAGCTCAGTAACTGTAAAATTTTCCACTGCAAAATTTGGCCTCTAACAGAGGGTCTGTTAGATACAGTGAAAGGAAGTACTAGCCTGTTTGGTTTTCTTAAAAACCCAAAAGAAATCTCATGTAATAGTTCTGAGAGATCATAGAAAGATGAAACATACAAGTACTTTCTGGCAATCAAAGACTTTACTTACACGTAAAAACCAGATGTGTACAGCTGTGACCCCACTTTACTCACTTCGCAGCCTTTTAGTAGTCTGACGATGAGCCAGATTGAAACCATGGAAACCAGTATGGAAAGCTTGTGAGTCGAGAAAAGAGAAAAAAAATCAAAGAGAATGCAAATATAAAATGAGTAAAATAAAACATAAAATAACTTGCAGATTCCTGTTGCTTATTTGCAAAAGGATCCTCTGGATAGTATAGAGGAAAAGGAAAAGTGAAATACTACAGAGCTCCAAAAAGGAGCAAAAGGAAAATCCTGAGGAAGGACAAAAGAAAGGTGCTGTTCCTACAGAAAGGGACAGGAAACAACACACTTCCTTCAACTGAAGGTTGATCAATTACCCTTAGCTGACAGAATCCACTATTCAGAGCTAAATTAGCATATTCAGCCACCAGACTGGGGCTGTAACATCAGCTGTAATTGCTGATGTGTCCAGAGGCACCAGAGCAAGCCAAGCCAGTGAGCAGCGAGAACTGACACACTGATGTTCACAGTTTTACAAGCTTGCTGTGGGTGTGACTCCTGTTCTGTATAGTCACCTTAGTCCATGCAGCTATCAAGACAGTACCTGTGCGGCAGGAAAGAACTAAAACACTGACTGAGAGTCCTGATGCTGCTAGACATGAAAAAGTGCTGCTCTTGGGCAAAGAAATCAATGGTGCAGCTTCAGTTTTGACCATTTTAGCAGTATCTAGTTAACATTTGATGGGATGTATTCAGTACTGCCAGTCCTGAGCTGTTCCATGTGCAGACTAGCTGGTACAATACTTGAAGAAGTACTACTCTTTCCTACAAAATTTGAAAATGCAAGTCTTCTAACAAACTTTTATTATTCATTATCACAAGCCATCTTTGGTAGGCATGCAAATTGCATCTTGATTCTCTTGGTAATGACCAATCCTCTCATTGAACTGACCCAGTTCAATTTCCTCTGCCTCTTCAAGTGGCCATACTGTTCTCCATTTTCTGTCTTAAATTGTTAAGTAGCAGTGGTTGGTACTGTTAAACTGTTGTCACATCCCATCCCAAAGGTGCTGGTATTTCACTGACTGATAAAGTGTGATCCTTTAATTGAAAACTTAAGGTACACATATTGATAGCACTTTAATCCCATAAGGGAATCTGTCACTCAGAGGAAGATACTGCTCATTATAAATAAGGTTATCAGAATCTAGCCCACATAGTATTGAGGTAAAACATGCCACTAGACAAAAAAGTTTTATTAGCAGTTTTGCTGTGTGGGTATTGACAGGTTGCTGTGAAAACACAAGCAGCCCAGTGCTTGACGAGAGAAAGAGAATTACAGAGTAGGCACATACTACTATTACAAAAGTGGAGGGAACATGGCTGTAAAGTATTCAGGTAGTATCTTTACGTTGTTGGAAGAGATAAAGTCTTCAAAATGACGGAAAATAATTGCCTAATAAAGAGCTATAGTACTGCCCTAAGCTGCAGAATGAAACAATTATTTTTATGTAGCTCCTCGCGTTTGGAATCTTAAATCCTTTTTGTTGTTCTCTTGTCTTTCTCTTGATGTGTTTGAAGACTTGTTCCTGCACATTTAAGAAGTATTTTTGTTTGTTTTGCCTCTCGCCTGTCCCCACTCTCCCCCTGGTGCTTTATCTATGATGATTCTCTGTAACTTGCCTCTACAGTGCTGTTACCTTACCAACTGTAACATCACATCATGGACCAGATCATTATAGCCATCTGTTATCCAGCACAGCTGACATATTTACCTACAAATACACACACACCACACCCCACACCCCCCGCTCTCCATTATTTTCACAGTTCAGCACGGTTCATTGGTGATAGATGATGTAAAAGGAGAAGAGGTTATAGCATCAGTGGCAAGAGATTGACTCTGAATCTGATCAGTTTAGGCAGAAGGGATTTCATGTAATCCTAAGATGCAGCTGTAGTATAAAACAAGAGATACTTCCTCATGCCTGCCATAGTGAGTGCAAAATCCCCAATGAGCAATGACACTGTGGGCAGTTGCTCATTCAATTAGCCTGCCCTGACTCTATAAGGTTCCAGGGTCTAACGTCATTTGATAGAGTTTTTACTCTGCTTCTTGATGTGATCACCCATTCTGGAGGCAGTCTGTGAGGCTGTAGATATACTGCATTTCATGTGTCAGCCCAAACTCATCTCACCTGCAAACAGCATGCATACTCCTATGTATCCAGAGTACAGTAATGGAGAAAACTCAAGACTTTTCTCTTTGTTGTTCAGTATTGTGGCTGCAAACCTGATAAGCTTGTATTCTTGAAGTTGCTGAATATTTCAAGCATGCCCTAACAGGCCCTGGGGCCTCAAGCATGAGGTCGTGAACTTGGGGGTTATGCAGGTGGTGGGTGAAGCACCAGAGGCACAGTCACAAGTCTAAGTCTACAGCCTAAGTGATATATTGGAGGATAACTGCAGGTTCAGATTCCTAATCCTGTTTTGTAAGGAAATTTTAAAATAGCATGCTTTATATAATTTTAAGACTCGCATATACTTCCACCTCCAATATCAAATAGGAAGTTTTATATTTTGTCATGTTAGCAGCCTACAAGTTGAAACTCCTTGGTGTCACAAAATAAAGCACAATACCCAGTTCAGTCCCTTCCTATTCACTACTGAAAACCTTGAACATTTTTGAGTGGATTCAGCAACACAGAATACTTCCCAAGCCTATACAATTAGGGAAGACTTAATGAACATTTCCAGTGTGGACTGTGCTCATATTGTATCCTTTACAATTGACTCCACTGAGAATAATACAGATTTGCAGTATAGTTGTCACTTGTATGATCTCAATGAGAGAGCTTTTTCTTTATTTTCCTGATTAGGAAAAGGAAAATAATGGAGCTAAACAAAGAATACAAAATGGATAATTTAGCTTACAAAGTTTACCCTAATTTACTCAATCTTAATTTTTTGCTTTTAGAATACTGACAATAAGATAACAATTCCTGAAATATATTTATTATCATCTCTCTGGATCATTTCTAAGAGCATTTAAACTTCACTATTCAAGCTGTACAGTTCAGTTGTTACTGGTCAGTCAAATCACATGGCATCTTGTTAGAGGCTAATATTTTGACCCTTGCAAAACAAAACAAAATACCAAGTTGCATGAACACAGGACCACATTAAGAAACAAGAATGTCATATATTCATAAAAGCTATAGATAAAATCTTTAGTCTAAAATCTGAATAATAGAATTCTGGGCTCATTGATTTAACAGGTTTTGGATCAGGCCATTCTTTCTGTTGAGATGACAATATCTATATAATGTATTCATTTTTACAATCATGACAGTGAGTTACTGTTTGATAAGTGTTTCTAATTTTAAAGGAAGAAGATGTGCCATTAATTTAAGATTATTGCTTGGAATTAATTTTATAAAGTGTGCTGTAGAAGTGTTTTTCAAATTAAGATAGAAAATCTATGCCAACAGAGTGCCAAGGAAGAACTTGTTATGGGTTGACAACCCTGCCTAATGATGAATAGGAGATACCTCAACTTCCTGTTTAGTTTTGACTCTGTACTGATCAACCTTTTCTTAATAGCACCATCTCAGCAATATGCTCATCTAAAAATAAATTTCAGCTTCGCTGCAATCCAGCTTTTTCTGGCTCTTAACAAATAATTTTTCTGTGTCAGACTGATAGTACAAAGGACTAGTATAAAACCATTCACTTCTTTGTCATCCACATTGACTGACCATAATTAGAAGAGCATATTTTTTCTTAACACATTATTTTTACCTGAATTTATAATAGTTGGAATTTTAACCAGCTGATTTATTTTTCTTGAAATCAGTTGAAAACGATTTATCCCATTCCATAACTTCTATACACAGACAGCCGTGCATCTTTCCTCCACCTGACAATCACTCAGTGGGATGCCAAATGCAAGTTAAAGTTACAAAAAACAAACAAAATCAAAAAAAAACCACAAATAACAAAAAATAGAGCAAAGAAATGGATAATTTTTGCTCTTAGAAGCATTAATGCCAGAGAAAGATCAGAAAAATTTGAAGGCAACTGTAGAATTGTCCCTAATCTTATTTTTATATCTGTTCAGCAGAAGGAGAAAAGACATGGACATATAATATTTAGTGGAACATAACATTTCTGACATGACATCTCTCAAAAGGAGGATTCAGGTCAATTCCCCCATATCCTAGATATGATATTAGGGACAATTAGCAAGTTAAATTTTTAAATGGAATTTAAATTTATGATGTCTTGAAAATCTCTGTGAGATTTCCATCTGAGATTTCTTCTGCCTCCCAGTGAAGAGCTTAGCCAAGAAATGAAGTAGCTAACCTGGTTTGTCACCATCACCCTTGAGGGATATTGGTTGGAGGAACAGACAGTGATCTGGTAGCAGGAATATCAATGGTCTTTCCTGATTAAAAACACAAAAATTTAACCACAAATATGAGATATTTTGCTACTGCTTCTTGTGCACATGAACGAAGATGCATCATATTTTTCCGCACATACTCTTCAAGTGGAGGCTCAAGGATGGGGAAAAAGATCAAGGTGTATGCTTTAAATCAGTGGCCATTTTTTTGTAGTCTCGAGTATCTTTGCATGGTTTTAATCACCAATGACTCAATAATCCACAACATACACTGAAAGTTACTTATTTTCCTCAGAATTTAGAAATTATGATTTACACATCCATTGTTTATGACTATGGTGATTGAGGTAGAAATTACACAGTTAAAAGATTAAGAATTACAGCATACATTATAAAGTAGATAGATCTTCTCTCAGACTGAAGATACATGGTAATATTCCATCAGAACTAGTGAACTAGAAAGTCTGATTTATTGATATTTGAGGTCGGGTGAAGATATTTTTGGTTGGCTGGTTGATTTTTGTTTCGCCTGTTTTGTTTTGCATTGCCCTTTTGAATTTATGGGTGATAAGGTCAAAGTATTAATGCATTAATTCAGTCAGTATTAAAGAACCCTTCATACAGGTTTCAGAGCATCCTTCAAAGCTGACATCCTGTTTAATATCTGTATCTGTCATCTCTGAAAACCAGAATCATGTTGGAATTTTAAACTGCCATATGATAGCAGACAGTTGTGGTCCTGTTTTTCACTTTAGCAGTTTCACTAGGAAAGGATAAGAGGGAGAAAACCCTGAAGGGGACAAAGATAAGTTTACTTTCTTGAAAAAATGTCATTTATTAAAGACTCTAGCTGCAACAAATCTAATTGAATTAAACTTGAGCAATGTGAACAAGACTATTTTTTATGGCTTGCAGCAATTTCCAACTGAAAGGCAGGTAACAAGTATAATAGCTTTCTATCTGATATTCTGGCTTTTTTGTACACCAAGGACTTAATTCTCAGAGGACACATAATTTTGAGCTCCATTTTTCTGTACTGTTAATCTTTCATGCCAAATTCACTAGGTCCTTTCAGAATAGTTGCATGGCAGTACTGTAATGCAATTTTTAAATACAATACTAAACAAAAGCAACATTACTACTGCTTTAGAGTTGGTAAAACAAAATTATGTCCACATTTCCAAAATATTCAGTTCTCTTTAGTGCATGATTTGTAAATTTTTCCACAAAGGGAAAAAAAAAGCAACTGTAAACCTCCCTCTTGACTTTGACACTTTATCTTGGTAAAACTTAACTAATGAACTACATCTTAGTATTCATATTTTGTACTTATCTATATACATATATTTATTTATATATACCCTGTACACACATGGATTTATGAATCAAGAGTATTTTGACTCTATTGTGTTTCCCAGGCTGTTGATTTAGATTGAAAAATGCCACTTGATATTTCTTAGGGTGAAATCCATTGTTGCACGATGACATATATGCTACTTGAGGCCCACTTATTTCAGGGCTTAAGTAGCACTTCAGTGATGCATAGCCTTGTATAGATAGAATTTTACCTGTAAGGAGCATCCCACTTCTTTCTTTTTTGATAGTTTTAATTGTGCAAAAGGACTATAAGTGTTTTGTAAAGAAATGCCGTAAAATGTTGTGTTTCCCTCCCTTTCAGTTATATATATTCTTATTCTGAGTGGGCTTTTTTCATATTTGAAAACAGAAGAAAGGGGGAGGGAAAATTTTAAAGCAAAACATAGGATTTTTTTTCTTATATTACCTCTAGTGGTGATAATATAAATCTCATGGTGAGAAGTGAGGTGCAATCTGATGTGTAAAGAAGAGTATCAACTTCACTCTTCCTTAATCATACTACTGTGCATCCTTGATGGTAGTAAAATCATGTCATTTTTCAGGAAATGAACAAGTACAGAAGCATTCTGCACACAAATTTATTACCACCATAGCTAGTCACAGCTCTTTGAAATCAGGCTAGGTTTCTTTTCTTCAGAAAAACAAGCCAGTTTTTACCTACTATACAGTGGAGCCAGTGGAAGTCCTTCCATCAGCTTCAAAGAAAATTGAACAGAGCCTACAACGCACAGGCTACAAGAAGGTGAAATAAGATTAGAGAAATACATGTGAAAAGGCACTAATTGAAGAACATGAGCGTTGAGAACAAAGGATTAAACAGATTCTAAATCTAATGTATAGGGAGTCGCCTCATGCGTGATCATGAGTTACACAAAACCAAATCCTATGTTGTGCAGGGGCTTCTCTTTCACAGTGCTGACTGAGAAGGACTCTGAAGATAAAGGAAGCAAGATTTTTTTTCCAAATATTTTGGGCCTGAATGATATCTGAATACCATGCTTCAGACTGATATAAGAGGAATCTGAGTGAAGTGAATTTTAAGTTAACTGTCAGAATTTATTACCATAAACATAAGCAAATAGTCACAAGTCAGATGAGCAGTTTCTTTACATATGTAGCTTTTTATTTAATGATCTGTTAAGTTCTATAATTTTTCTTCCCTGTTATATTTAGCTATCAATAAAATGTCCTGCAGTAGTTCCAAAATTCATGGACATATTAATAATTATGGATCTTGATGAAAATAGATTTTAGAAGTTGACAGTAAGAGATGTTTCAGATAAACTGTTCAGGACATCTCAGTACTTAATAAATTTGCCAAAAGAAGTAATTTCATGAAAGTCTAGATGCCTACTATCCTAAGAAATATGAACTGCTAAAGCTAAGTACATGACCTGCTAAACAGTGTAATCTAAATGCTATATATGTGCATACACACACCTGCAGAGTGGATAAGCAATGTTTAGTCACAGTCATGCATAACATTTGGAATAAACGTCCCATGTCAATTTCAGATTTACAGATACTGCACTTTATTTTTTAAGATGTATTTTTTTGCAAATCATGCAGTATGAGAAAACAAAATCATGCATATAGAGAAACTAGCAGCAGAAAATACCTCTAGCATAATTTATTTCAGCATACTCCATAGAAGCCAGAAGGTATAGATAAAATAAGTTCATTTACTCTTAGGACTACAATGCTGCTACTTGTATCATACTGTCAGAAAGACTACTGGAAAATCAAGTCCTGTTAATACACCCCAAAACCTCATTGCATACTCATAACTTCCATACTGGGTAATACGAAACAGATTTTCACACTCTGTAACTTTCTCAGTTATTGTTTTCTCCTTGACAATAATTTCTTGATTTGGGCAGCATAAAACTAGAATACAATCAAAAAACATAAGGGAAAGTAACTAGACTTTGGCTGAGGTTTAGGAAACTGAGGTAGATAATGATGGTTCAAATGTTATAAAAGACTAGAATAATTAATTATACCAACCGAAAAAAGACTCATGAATTTACCACCTGGAAGCATTATTACATTGCATGTCTAAATTATTCTGCTACGCTTTGCACAAATCTTTAAAGAGTAGCAATTTAATTACATAGAGGGTAAGAATTAAATTCCATGAATGATTAGAAGGCCTCCTCTCCAGGGCTATAGTGAAGAATGATAGTAAGGAGATTGTATTTGATGAGGCTGTTATGCCATGAAGATGAAAGGAAACAATTGCCCCTAAGAAGCATCTGCTGTGCTGCTTACCTGTAAAGGGAAAAGCCTCTGCTGTGTTCTACCATTAGCATATATCTAGTTTGCACCCTGTTAACTCTCAGCCTATGCCAGGTGTAATTGTACACACCTTCAGCTGTGACAGACAAACATGAGGACTTAATATGTCTTTCCAAAGCTACAATTAAGACTGTACAGCCAGGCCACTAGCAAGAATGCATTACTACGTATGTGCCTTGATGGTAAGTTTATAATGGAGCTTGACATTAGCCAGGTTATGGGTTTTTCCTTCAGAGTTTTATAAAAAAGTTTTTAGAGTTTATTTTTTCAACTTCAAAACCAAATGCCCCTTTATATATGAGGCAATCTTATGTACAGTTGCCAGAGATAATAGCTGAGTGTGTTATACACACGTGGTATTACAAGCCTCTAGCTTTCCTTCAGCAGTCAGAGAGAAAGCAGACTGTGGCAACAAAGTATCTCAATTCTTCTTCATAGGTGGGGAAAAAGAATGGAATGAAACAAGCAATAGAATCATAGAATCATAGAACAGTTAGAGTTGGAAAGGACCTTAAGATCATCTAGTTTCAACTCCCCTGCAAGGGGCAGGGACATCTACCACTAAACCATGCCACTCAAGGCTATGTCCAACCCGGCCTTGAACACCACCAGCTATGGAGCATTCACAACTTCCCTGGGCAACCCATTCCAGTGCCTCACCACCCTTAGAGGAGAGAATCTCTTCCTCAGATCCAATCTAAACTTCCCCTCTTTAAGTTTGAACCCATTACCTCTTGTCCTCTCACTACAGTCCCTCATGAAGAGTCACTCCCCAGCATCCCTATAAGACCCCTTCAGATCTTGGAAGGCTGCTAGGAGGTCTCCACACAGCCTTCTCTTCTCCAGGCTGAACAGTCCCAACTCCATCATCCTATCTTCATAGGGGAGGTGCTCCAGTCCCCTGATCATCCTCGTGGCCCTCCTCTGCACTTGTTCCAACAGTTCCATGTCCTTCTTATGTTGAGGACACCAGAACTGCACACAATACTCCAAGTGAGGTCTCTCGAGAGCAGAGTAGAGGGGCAGAATCACCTGCCTTGATCTGCTGGTCACGCTCCTTTTGATGCAGCCCAGGATGCAGTTGGCTTTCTGGTCTGCAAGAGCACACTGCTGGCTAGGGTTCATTCTCTCATCAACCAACACCCCCAAGTCCTCAGGGCTGCTACACACAGACACAAGCAGCTTTACAGAATGTCTCCTTCAAATACCAATACAGGAATTTCCCCATCTTCTTCAAGAAAATGTGGCAGGTGCAGCTGTACAGCTGTGCCTGTGAGTGTGACCAGAGAGCACCAATACAGACCTTGGGGAAGGTGGCTCCCCAGCTATGCCTGGAACAAGTTTATCCCCTTGGAGATGCTGGCTAGACACAAGTTTTGCAATGCTCCTAATAGATTCATGACCTGTTTGTGTAAACAAAGGTTAAAAATCTACTAAATGTGATTTCTACCATAGTACTTCTGAAAGTGCAGTGGCTGCTGAGTGAGGTTGGAGAAGATAAGGAATAAAAATTGCAAAAAAAGCTGCTTCCCAGTTTTCACGTCTACCTTCCAGAAGAGTTACAAAAGTCAGTCTGTTCTGTACACTACAAAATGGATGAATGAGCACCTCAGTTTTAAAAGCCAGCTCAGAATATTGCCAAACTTTAAAACAGCTCCCAACTTGCTTGGAATTTGGAGTGCTGCTGTTTCTGTTTTGAGCTTTTTTGTTTTGCTTTTCGACATTTGTGTCTCTTCACTTTCTGTGAGAAGTCAAAAGGAGAAGCAGAAATAACAGAGTAATGTGAGAAAGGTCAGACTTTTGACAGTTCCAACCTGACTTTAAGATCAGAGAAGCCAGGGAGTGATAAGAGTTGGGTAAGTACTGGAGTGAGTGAGTATTTCAGGCCTTTTCAGTTTTGCTTATGATATTCTGCAAAATGGAAAAGAGCAAAGACTAAACCTACTATAATAAAAACATGAATATTCACATACATTCATGTGTTAGTTCTGTAGAGGAGCTATGATTTGTGCCTTCCTATCATATCTGTGACTCATTTCAGGAGTGATGACTCAATAAATTTACCACAGGAAGTAATTTCATGAAAGTCTAGAGGCCTACTATCCTAAAAAATAAGAACTGCTAAAGCTAAGTAGATGACCTGGTAAACAGTGAAATCTAAATGCTATGTATGTGCCTTGGTCACAAATGGCGTTCTCCAACATGGGGCATTCTTCAGATGTGAATTTGTCTCATTAGGATGGGGTTATAGTTTCATTTCAAGACCACCCTGCCTTTTCTCTTTACTAGAGGGTACATTTTTTTTTGCTAGGAAACAATGGGGAAACTTGACTTGGTTTATTTATCCTCCTGCTTGCAAATGTATGAGACTACCCCTGTATTATTTACTGTTACAAAAAATGCTGAAGACCTTAGGAAGTGCTACAAATCACCCATTAGTAAGGAGGGAATTTCACCTGTAATGCAAAATTTTAAAAATTTTAGGCTTAAAGTTAGCATTTACAGGTCTACATTTTCTCTTATGCATATTATTAGTCATTTCTGCGCAAAGTGTAAAATGAGGAACAGTTTAGTCAAATGAAAATGTATTGCACTATTTGATCTGAAAATCAACTCATCAATTAACTTAAATACATAATGAAGAATTCTACTGTATGAGCCACAAACGCTTTTTTTTTGTGAAAACTTTCCAATTTGAGTGTAACCAAGCTGAGTGCTAAATGAGCATGCCTCAGAAATAAAGGTGTTGCCTTTACAGAAGTGGGGGATTTAGCTCAATTCCCTAAATAATCTCAGTCCAAGGAGCTCTTTAAAAAAAAATCTACAATAAAATGTGTTGAGTGAAGAAATCTACAGTGAAATACCAGTGCATGGGAGAGTGCAGGGGAGACAGATAATTATTAGCCTCCCTACACTTTACTGACCAGATTTTATTAACTTAAAAATGTCCAGTTTAATTCACAGTGTGCAAAAGCAGAACAAAATAAGAGAGACCCTGTTCCACCAAAATGATTTTGTATATTTGCACCTTGTAATGGCTCCCCCCAAACTGCCCCTTGGAGTTTGCTTTGTTTGTTTATGTTTGCTGGTTGGTTTTTCAAAAGAGCAGTAAAAGACATAACCACAGAGACCAATGCTATTAACTATGCTTTTGTACGCCGCTGCTGTAGCGCTGACACTCAGTCTTGCTAACTTCACAGTAGAATTTAAGCTGGATCATTTAAATAATGATAAAGCTGTCAAGACTGATGTGATTTTCTTCTTGAGCAATTCACCTTCTATTACAGATTTTATTGTACTTTATAGTGGGCATCTGTAAATCTGTGGATCAGCTTAGTTCCCTAATTTACACCCATTGCACGTACTACATGGTTTTAACTGACTTACTTTAGAAGGATTCACAGTAGTTGCTAGGAAACCTTTCTGTGTTCTTTTCACTTCTTATATAGCATTAGCTTTTCAATTGATAAGACCGTACCTTTAGGTACAGAGGGATTTAAGCAGAATCAAACAATGACAGTAGGACTGCAGCAGAGATAAGCAAAAAGAAAAAAAAAAGTGTGTGTGTGGGGTGCACAAATCCTTGTTCTCTGTACAGGTAATACAGAGGATTAGAGCAAAAGAAAGGACATAGCACATTTTCCATGAATATTTTTAAAAGATATTCTGCATCATATTAAGAAAAGCTGCAAAACAAGACTTCTTACTATAGCTTAAAGTTTATAGATTTGTAAATGACTGTACCAGAGAAGTCATTTCATAGTGCTACTTCTGTTACACAGCATGTCTTCCTGCGGATAATTTCCAGCAGTAATATTGTTTTACTGTTTGAGGGAAGGGTAACTCCCATATAGCTTTAAGGAAGTAAATGTTTTTTACCAGAAGTGTATCTATTGCAAACACATTCCCACTAAGATCACAAAGTTAAGAATCATACTTTTTCCTGCCGAAACAGAGTCTGATAGATGTCCTCAGGTTAGCAGACATAGGCGAGGTGAGAGCAAGACAGAGACATGTAGAAAGTGGAGAGATAAAAGAAAACTTTACCCTTATCTACTATAAACTACATTGTCTTATTCCTTCTCATCTACACTGGAATAAAACAGTTATATCTTTCATTAGAAAGCAACCAATTCAAGTATACAAATATGTACCTGATGAGCAACAGTAATTATATTACTTTCAGAAAGAAGTTTTTCTGCTAAGCCATTTTTCTCCTCCCCAGAGAATCCATCTCTTTTCAAAAGTTTCAGTTCTTACTTGCACAGGCAAACTGTGAAGAGCCCATTGATCTGCAAATCTTCCTGTTCCCACAGCACTCAGGTGCTCCCCTGTCCTCAAAGCCTGCTGGTGGCTGTTCAGCCAAGATTAGAGTACACTCCTGGAATGACAACTCATTAGCTTGAACAGCACCACAGCTGTCTTTTAATAGTCCTATAGTAAATTTATGGATACTGGAAGACAAATTTTTTCCATCTTAATTGGAAGACGAAAGATAATTAGAATTGTCTTTTCTAAGTATAATCTGGGACAGCTGTAAAGCTGTAACTGTGGGTGGTTCTGTAGGTTATTCCTTTTCTTTTTAGAATTCCTGAGAACCAAACCCAGCAACACTTTTTTTTCTTTCCATACTTTCTTGTAGAAATTACAGAGACTCATAACATGACAGGTTCACTTCAGAAAAGAACCTTATTTCTTCCAACATCATTACTCGTATCTCTTCGGTTAACAAATCTGGGTTTGTATTAACACTGTCTTGGGTAGAGTGAGACTTATGAAACACTTACTTTCTACAAGACAATATGAAAAAAAGAGAGAAAAATATCTCCCAGCATCTTGCTTTCAAACCAGCCAAATCAGAGAACATAAAAGTATTCAAATGTACAGAAATGAGAAGGCCATCATACCCTCATGCTTGTGAAAATAATTGTTTTAAATAAGGCAAAACCCTCCAAATAATAAGTCATGAGTGAGTTTTAAGTTCATGAAATTTAAAAGCAAACAGATCACTGAAAGAAATAGGGACTGAGCACATTCTGTAAATCATTACCTTCAACCAGTAACCCCAGTACTAAATCTTTCTTGCAAGGTGCATTTGCCTAAAGCAAACATCATCTCAGAGGGATTTGAAAACATCCTGAGATACAAGAGAATCTGGCCCCTCCAGCCATAAACCCTTTCCATTAAAAAACTTATTTTCAAATTCTAATCATAGGTTGTTTAGTTTAATCTTTTAGCACTTTTCTTATTATCCCTTTTTTTCACTACTGTTAAAAAAGTATTTAGTAGTCAGTGTTGTCTTAATGTCAAAACATTTATTTTTATACTGCAACTAAGTCATCTCTCAATCTTTTTGATAAGGTAAACAGGTTGACTAATTTAAATCTTTTATTGAAAGGCACTTGATCCAATCTTTCTTTTTATTTTGTAACCATTTTTTTCTAACATTTAAATAGGGACAGTAGTCATGATTGATACTACAATCTCTCGGTGATGCATGAAAGGTAAAACCCCTACCTCTTTCCCAAGAAAACCTCCCCATTTATGCATAATCTCTGTTAGCCACAAGATCAGACACAAACCTTCCCAATGTTAATGGTAAAGAAAGACGAAGTTTTAAAAGAACTTGTAGAAGTAGAGAACTGTTTAAGACATCTTTTGTTATAGTGCAGCCAGGTATTCAAAAGTTTCTATCAGTGTTACACTGGCTACTACTTCTTTTTGAAGCATATCTTTCTCCTTGTTGACATCCTTTGAAAGAGCAGAGGCAACTGAAAAGGCACCAAAGTAACAAAAGAGGCCCCAAGCCAAATAAAAAACAACCATATAACCCTCATATCTTAAAAAACTAAAATAACATCTCTCCACACATGATATGCTCTTATTTACTCTCTTCAGTGTCATTTTCAAAATGGTAAAGGAAACATTACAGCATACAGGTTGAAGTTCTCCGCTACTATCACAACTGCCTTTGCATCCTGTTATTCTTTTGTATATTTCGTAAAATGCCCCATGAATTAAGCTACATACCACAGATTTATGTTGCTAACAATAAAAAAAGAAAGAAAGGAGGGGTAGAGGAAGAGCAGGGCCTTAAATGTATTTCAAAAGATTCGAAATAACTCTTGGCTTAAAAGGAATTTATAACACCAACAGCTGGAAATTAAGGAAACAAAATTTCCAAGAATAACTTCTAAAAGCTACTTTAATCTTTTGGTCAAATAATTTGGATCTCATTGATCTGAAGAGATCACTAATGAAATATACAGATAAATATACATTTGAAACAGTGCAGAAATACAGTAAAAAAATACTGCGAAGCAAAATAGAAAATTCAGATTATAACAAAAGGAGTTTTGCATTGGGAAGTTCAACTAATATACTTACAGGAAAATTAGACTGTTTCTTTTTCTGAAACACACATACACAAAATCACACTAGCTAAAAGTATATAGAAAAGACTGCTTTCACTCAGAACTGTCTTTGCAAAGGCACTCTGAGAAAATATACATACCTAGATTAGATTAGCTCTCATCTACTTTATTCCCATCTTCCTTAGAAGGAGATAAATGAGGCTATGAAATACCAAATTTTTCCAAGAGGAAATGCCTGAGGGTTGCTGCTGTTCACCTCAGATAAGCAAAGATAGACAAAGTGCTAAGATTTTGTGTGGAACTAACTTATATTATGCAGGTAAATACAAGAAAAATCCAACATCCTTATGTACAACTGAATTTGCTATTTGGTCTACTGTTCATGTGGAAGTTAGTTAAGGTTAAAATACAACTAGTGAAGAATGAGTGTTCTATTTAACTTCTGCTCTCCAAAACTAAATCATGCATTCCTACTATGTTGTTTTTTTAAAAGAAAGTTGTGCAGAAAAGAATAGCTTAAATTAGTTTTAAAATTGCATTCGAGGAGAACATGACTACTAGACTATTCCCAGATCTGAGTTCTGTACTTTACCTATCACATCTTACACACCGCATGAAGAAAACAAAACACAAATTGTACGCTTACATATGATGACAGCTCTCACTTCAAGATGCATCTAAAAGCTCTCACTCAGCCAGTCACGCTATTTTATCAAGACAAACACATATTAGTGCATTAACTCTGCATGAGATATATCCAAAATGCCCTGAGGTTAGCAATCTCTTCATCATTGCAACTTATTTACTAGCTGAGTTCACTAACCTGTCAGTAGGATTAGTTTCTTTCGAAACGCCTATTCAGTCTCTTAGAAGGATAAATTATGGGGTTTTTTTTATTATTATTATTATGATTAACTTTTTTTTTTTTTAAAGTTACAGGTAATTGGGGAACACTATAACTTTGGGTATCAAAATTTAACATCTTTTCATAGTTTTTAAATACCTAGAAGTTAGTCAGTAGATTTCTCATCTTTCACAACATCCATCTCACCACCAAAGAATTAACAGCCACTCAAGAATGTGGCTAGAGTCTTGAATTCTCCACAGCTGAAGCCTTTCAGCTAAATAAATAATACCTAAAGAGGTATTCTCATCCTTTAGAGAAATGCTAGCTGTGCACACAAAAAAATAAGATAGTAAAACCACAAAGGCTTCCTTAACAACCAGAGATTAAAACCACACAGAACCAGGTTTCCCTTATACCACAAAGACAGTGGTCCTTGTATGCCTCAGTTCCCTCCATGGCTGTCTCATCAATGCTGCTACATTTCACTGCCCACGTATCACATTGTATTTAACTATGGTTCCAAAGTTCCTTCAAAGTCTTGAGAGAGGTAACAGAATAAGACACATACACTGAAAGAAGTGATACAGTTCTCATATCCTAATTCCTGTTTATGATCAAACTGCCCTTCAGCTTGTGAGCATCTTATCAGTCCCTTCAACACAGCAATATTCTCATTGTCGAGTGATAATAATGACCTCATGAGTTTTTTCTTCATCTTCCAACTACTGCTCCCTCATCCATCATACTTTCATGATGTCTGTATAAGTATACCAAACTGAAGATTTTCTCATCGTCAAAAAAGCAAGAAGTCAAAAGGCAGCTTCTCTGCTGTTTGGTCTTTTTTATCTAAAACAGGATTCCAAAACTAAATCTATCCTCCTTGTCTTCTATCTTCCTGCTTTTCACCTCTCCTTCCTTCAAAAATCAGTATACTTGAGCGCTTCTTCTAGAAAAGCCTGTCTTCCACACTTCAACACCAGGAGGGTTGGCAAACCTCACCCTCTGCAGTGAGTCAGAAGGAATCAACCAGCACTGTTATATAAATTAAAAAATCTACGTGGCTTTTGCAACAGCTGAAAAGATACCATTGTAAAGGTGTCACTTGTTCTTTCTTCTTTTGCTGCTGAGCAAGTCAACATCCCTATTGAAGTGCTTATATACTCAGAGAGGTAGCTTCTAAACACGCGTGGGATTTTTGAAGGGGAAAAAGAAAAAAATCCTACAAAATCTGTTGATGCAAATCCCCAAATAGTATTGCTGTCATGAATCTGAGACATAGTAACAGACTGTAGTGACATTATGGTAAGCATTTGAAATCTAATGATTGAATAAGTTTGTTCTCCTATGCCAAATGTAGACCTCAGAAGGCAAGGGCTTATATGGGTAATAACGTTTGTTTTGGATCGATATGCAATAGATTGCCCAGTGCTGATTATTTTGAACAAATGCACAGTTCTACCCCATGTAATAAAAATCTGGCTGCCCTTTGTTACTCATGAAACTCGTAAAGGTTAAACCTTTTGCCTGAAGGAAAAAAATAATCCATTACATCCAATGAAAATTAATAGGGCTGAGCATCCCTCTCTTTGCAGGCAGCTGTAAGTTTTCAGCTAAGAGGAATAGAAATTTAAGAAGAATTGATGATACAAAGTTTTTGCCACTGACATAAACACATTTTAAGAGCGGCTAGCAGTAGGTTCACACAGAGAATAGCACGTCCGAGGCGATGCCAGTGGTACTTAGCACAGCTGCTCATGGCTGTGCGCCTAATTGAATGTTGTTTGTCTCAAGGTTTTCCAGTGGACCATTTCAAGTGGCAGCACACAGCTGATATGCCATATAAACCACATTAACACCTCACCTGCAAAATACATAATTACATTCAAATCTGCTGATTAGATGCAAAATACAACGCATGCCAGTGGTTGCATTTCAGAAGTAACTGTGCCCATCCTCAGTGAAGAAAATGAAAGGACTGTTATCTAGAACGAGTGCCACATCCTGTATCTCCCCAAAAATTACTGATAACATGCATAGGAACTAAAATTTCATATAATCATTTGCTGATGAGGCCTTTCTAAGGCTAGGTAAATCTGTTTGTTTGACATGCATTTATTGTGCATCTTAGCTCATATAAAGGGATGTAAAAGATATTTCTGTGATGCTGAAAAGGAAAATCTTCTGATAAATTACTCTTACATGTATAGAACGAGCTGTCAAATTGCATGATTTACAAAATTAGAGGGTATTAAACCAGTATCTCTTAATATAACTGCTACCCTTATGTCAATCTTTTTCTCCTGGAGCATTTATTTATTTTCTAATAACTAGTGTTCACTTCACAGGGAAGTTTATGTTTGTATTAAACTAATTTACATTCATTTGAAAATGCTAATCCAAACCATTTCATTTTCCCACTGGGAGTGCAGTCAAGCACAGTTGCGGCCAAATAAGTATTTAGAAAATATGTTTGCATTATTGTTGTTTCTTCAGATGATTACATGCAGTGGCCCATCTGCAAGGTTATCACAGTCATTCTGAATGCAGTGGACTAAGTTTTGTTCTACCAGAGCAGATAACAGCTAAAAAACTCCAAATGGAACCTAAGCCTTGAATTTAGGAATAAATTCTTAAGACTTTCTTAAAATGCTTCATTTATGTAGCATAATCAATTAAATTTGCAACCAAAATGAGAAATGAAACATGTTTTGGGAGTTTTTACCTTAGAAAATACAAGTAGATAGTCTAGTGGTATGTAGTCTTGCTAAATTCCATGTGTTCCAAGGTTATCTTAATTATAATAATTATTGTTTCAGATATGCTACCCCAAAAAAAGAAATAACCAACCTTGAAAAACCATGTTATGTTAAAATGATACTTAATGGACAAAATCAGTCTCTTCAAAGAGATTTCTGACAAAGGAAAAGCTTAGGTAGGCAGGCTTATAGTGAAGGTAAGAAATTAAGTCTGTCCCTTTGCACCTCCAGACTTTGTGCACTTTGTGAAGAAGGGCCCCTCTGAGGAAAGTGATGATCTGAATATCTAATGGAAGTCTGTATTTGTTCTATAAAATAGTAAGAATGAAACCTGCTTAAACAAGCATAAAACCAATGCGTCTTATTTTTATAGGCAACAATCTACTTGCAATCTTCACGTAGTCTTGTAAGCATGAGATTCTAGCTACAGAGAAAGGTAAGAATAGATTTTGTTACCTACATACATCCCATAATTAAACAGTTGTAGCCTCTGAACATTTTCCTTCAGCACTGTAAAATCAGCTGCTGCTAGTAACTTTACCTGGCTAACAATAACTTAGGTAACATGCTGCCACTGGTAAGCCCTCAAAGTGAATTGGAGGAGAAAGTTACTATTACCTTTCTTCTCCATCAGCATCAACCCTGAACTGAAACTACAGGCACTGGAGCTGGCCATGTATTCTGCAGATGGGACGCTGCTAAAAGCCATCAAAGCAGTTTTGAGACTGGTCAGATTTGGGAATAAAAGCCAGCTCATTCCTCTGTTTTTCCTCTTGCATACTTCCTGGCCCCCAAAGCTAGGAGGTATGTTCTTTACTTCATGGACATGGGCTAATTCACCCCCATTTAAATTTTTACATTAATGGAACTCTTAGAGGTTTTTGACATTTAAATCTCTTACTTTGTCAAACTAATTAGTGTTGTTTTTATCTCTTTCATAACTCAGAGAATCCTGATAAGTGTTTAAGAAAGAACAATAAAGGAAAGGCTCCTTTCCCGGAGGGCTTGACATCATTCTCATTAAAATAGCTCAAGAAAGCAGCTACCCTTAAAACAGACTTTAAAAAACATACTTTAGGAACTTGTAAATGACTGTACTTATATGATTTTTATATCAAATCTTTCTTTGATAAAACTGATTAACATTTCCCGTTTAATCAATTCTCTTCTTGAGGGTTTCTCTTACCTTGACAAAGTAATTGATGTGTTTTAAGGAGCATAACTCTTCACAGCCTGTTTTTATGAAGTACTGTCAAAAAGAAAACGAGACTGACTTAGCACAAGTTTGGTAAACTAACATGAGAAATAACTGCTCCAAGACACTGATTTTACAAACAACAGGCTTTTGTATAGACATCAGATTTCACCATGAAGTGCAGTGAGGCCATGATAGACACTGATAATGTGCAGTGTTAAAGCCTTAGAGGACAAATGACTGGGAGATTACTGTAATAAGATGTAATTAGAGGGGCATTTTAAAGTTCTTATTAGTTGAAGTGAATTTTAAGAGAGAAACTGACCAAGAATTATGATTCAGGCCTTTGAGAAAGCGCTGTATTTAATCTCCTTATGAGTGAATTTGAAGTCCTGATTTATAATCTGTCACCCAAATTCTGTTAACAAAGAAAATAAAGTACATATTTTTAAAAATCTCATCTATCGTTCTCAACTCTCACATGTCTTTTTAATTTTAAAATTAAATATTCTGGATATTAAGTTGCAGAATGCTGTCTTTAGAAACTCATTTCAATGTATTAATAAGATAAGCTACTGATTACACCAGTCCAGGTGTTCAGAACTGCTTAGACATCTCTATGGAGCACAGCACCGTGCCATATCATCATATTTTATCTTTTGTCTGGCTCATTCTGTTAGCGGAACATTTCAATAACGTACAAAAAGAAAGAAAGCTTCTATGTTTCACTTTATTTCATTCATTGCTGTTCTTATCCACATCAGAATTACAGTTTTTATTTGAAGGTGTTATGTGAGAGGTGATGAAGAGCCCAAAGAACCTTCTTTATTCCCTTTCTTCCCACTTGTGGCAACAGGTCATATTGGGGTTTAGCTAGAATAAGAGTTTGAGTGGCCTTGCTTTAACAGTATAATTACAATGCCATAGCTACACTGATAAAAATCCCCCATGTGGATACGCTATTCCAAGGATAAAAAAATATTTCATTCTAGAACAATTACTCTGCTTTCTACTTCTATCTGAACAAAGTTATTTTCACATTCAGAAGGAGGGATCACATGGGAAGTATGTCAAGGTATCTACATAGTTTTGTTTCTTCTTGTACGGATCCAACCCTCTCAGGGAATCCCGACTTCACAGTCAAAAAATGGTTTGGGTTCAAAGTTACCTTAAAGCTTATCGAGTTCCAGCCCTCTGCCATGGGCAGTGACACCTTCCACTAGACCAAATTGCTCCAAGCCCATCCAACCTGGCCTTAAATTCTGTCAGGGATGGAAGCACCACAGATTCCCTGGGCAACCTGTTCCAGTGTCTCACCACCCTCACAGTAAAGAATGTCTTCTTAACTTCTAATATAAATCTAAAAGGAACAGCACCAACTCCAACTCACCAAGCCTCCTCTGTACTTCAGCCAAGGAAAGAGCATGATCTGCCATCTAGTCTAGCCAATGATTCTCCTCCACAGGGAAGAAGGGGACTGAAAATGGGATACTATGAGATATCACAACAATATCAGCCAAGTAGCTAATATATAGGTTAGTATTGGCCTGAACTGGAAGGATAAATTTTCAATGGGTTAAATGTCTAGACTAAAATCAACACATTCATTTGTTAGCTATTTTTTCAGATGAACGATTGAAAATTACTTTTTTTTTTTTTTTTTTTTGACAAAAGCCTCTTGACAGGAAAAGCATAGGCAGTCCTGATTACAGAGTTAACTAGTGACAACATTTAGTTTAGTGGCATCAGTAAGGTTACTAGCATCACAGAAACTACGCCCTTTTTTAACATATAAAAATGCTTTTCAAACTCTTCCACAATGGACCTAAAAGGCTGAATACAGAGAAAGATTAAAAATCTGTCTGTACTAGTTTCTCAGAGCAGAATGTTTCCTAGACTTGCAGACAATTTCCATGCATTCACTTCAAGTATCAAAAAGACTTCATGCATTAAAAATGCCAATATAGATTATTCAATACAAGTGAAAAGAAATAGCTATGATATTCTGTTATTTACTCTAACCTTTCTTTTCTCTCTTAGAGTAAAGCTCCTCAGTGGTGTTAGATAAAAAAAAAAAAATCAGATTCTAGCTGATCTAGAAATAGAGTAAAATGTTTTCTACTGCTGCCATGATATATCATGTGGATTCTCTAGAGCTGTCTCTCACAAGTAGCATCCGGAACACATTTTGCATCACCAGCATGGAAAGAAATTCTCATTGTTACTAGCAGAAATCTACAAATGCCTGAATACCAACAGCTTAATTGCCAGCATCTGAATTTTAAAAATCACCAAGACAGAACTATTTTTAGCTATAAAGTTATTTTGTAGCATTTGATTTTTCTTCAGAGTGCAACTTTTAAAAAGAAAGTGCCTTGGTTACTGCTTTGCAGAATGACACTTCAATTAGCAAAGTGTCATTGGTTGTAAAGACCATCTGAACTTCCCCTTTTAAGGTATGAAAATACTCTTGGATAGCTTTTAAACAACAGACTTAAGAGCAGACACTTAGCTAGTGTAAATCAGTGTCACTCCATTGAAGTTAATGGAACTATGCCAAGGTACCTACTTCCATCTGACATGGTCTATTTTTTACTTCCAACTCTTCTTTCATGGAATTAAGAGAACAAAAGTGTTTCAGTAGAGATCTTCCTGGATACAGACTGACCCCTTTGAGCCTGACTGATACCATAAAGCAGAAATTTAGCTGATGAAGCAAACACTGCATCACATTCCCTCCTCCAACAACAATCTGTAATCATGATCTATAGGCACTCACTGTTGCCAGCACATTTTAAACATTTACCCTTGTGCCTCAACAGTTGAAAACCCAGGAAGTTAAATTAGCTTGCAAATTTGACTGAATCAACACCTGCTAATTCAAAACACATTCTAAGTACAGGAAGGAATTCTTCACTCTCATTTCGATCAGAGAAAAACAAAACACAGAAATCATGGCCAAATAATTTCAGAGCTCCGCAGGAATATAGAATTAAGCCACAGCATGTCCTTGCAGTTCCAGGTTGTTTTCTGCTAGTTCCAGTACACAAGCAGACCTAGACTAGAAGTACATTTATCATTTGTCATGCTTCTGATGAAAACCAGTCAAACCTAGCCACACATCTTTCCTCAGGCAATGTGACACTAATTGAGAAATAGGAATTAATATCACAGTATCATTAACAGTTTCTGCTTTCCTTTGTTTTTTTATATGCCAGTACATTGATACACATAATAGGGTGATATACTGAATGCAAAACAGTGGGATATACAGCATCCAAAACAAATAAGTTTCTTCTGATGCTACAAATTCTGTCAAAATTGGTTTAAGCGTAGCCTTGTAATCACAAGATAATGTTTATATATTATATATCATATCATGAGCCGGCAGTGTGTGCTCGCAGCCCAGAAAACCAACCATATCCTGGGCTGCATCAAAAGGAGCGTGACCAGCAGGTCAAAGGAGATGATCCTGCCCCTCTACTCTGCTCTCGTGAGACCTTACCTGGAATATGGTGTGCATTTCTGGTGACCTCAACATAAGGAGGACATGAAGCTATTGGAGCAAGTCCAGAGAAGGGCCACGAGGATGATCAGGGGACTAGAGCACCTCCTGTGTGAAAATAGCCTGAGAAAGTTGAGGCTGTTCAGCCTGGAGAAGAGAAGGTTGCATGAAGACCTCATAGCAGCCTTCCAGTATCTGAAGAGGGCCTATAGGGATGCTGGGGAGGGACTCTTCATCAGGGACTGTAGCGGCAGGACAAAGAGAAATGTGTTTAAACTTAAACAGGGGAAGTTCAGATTAGATATAAAGAAGAAATGCTTTACTGTGAGCGTGGTGAGGCACTGGAACTTGTTGTCCAAAAAAGCTGTGAATGCTCCATCGCTGGCAGTGTTCAAGACCAGGTTGGACGGAGCCTTGGGTGGCATGGTTTAGTGGAGGTGTCCCTACCCCTGGCAGGGGGGTTGGAACTGGATAATCTTAAGGTATTTTCCAACCCTAACTATCCTATGATTCTATGTTACACCAGTATTAAAATTATTGTAGACCAGTTAAGAATATATTCATTTTTATTTTGTATTTATGTACCTGAAAATCTGTTCTTACTGGAATTGATAAGAGAATTTTTGAAGACACTTCAAATGTGCTAAACTTTTATTGATAGTTATTGCATCTTTGTAAAGAAATGCATGCAGTGTCATGTTAATGAGTATATTCCTTTTGTTCAGAATAGCCAAATCAATCCTGAAATATGGTGAGTTAGGAACTCATAAAAAAAGGAGAAATTCAGATTTCAAAATCCGTTGGGAAGCTGGTACGCTGGCTCACTGCCTGTATTCAGCTGGGGCTGTTATAAGATAACGGCCACATAGTTGGAATCAGGGCGAGAAGGAATTGGCACTATTGTCGCCTACATACCTAAGAAATGCCACAGCAAATGGGACGGTGGCAGTTTTAATACAAACCTGTCCCTCACAAACATCCTTTTTTTTAACAATGAAAATTTAAAGAAAAATAAATTAAATCCCCTACTAAATTTTCCAGGAAGCTGATTTCATAGAAACATAGAATGATTTGGGTTTGAAGGGACATTAAAACTCATCCAGTTCCAACCCCCAGCCACAGGTAGCGACACCTTCCACCTGAGCACATTGCTCCAAGCCCTATCCAACCTGGCCTTTAACAATGAAAGGGATGGGGCAGCCACAGCCTCTCTGGGCAACCTGTACCAGTGCCTCACCATCCTCAAGGTAAAGAGGAAAAATTTCTAATCTAAGTCTCCCCTTTCAGTTTAAAACCATTTCTCTTTGTTCTGTCCCTACATGCTCTTGTAAGAAGTCCCTCTCCAAATTTCTTGTAGGCCCTGTAGGTATTGGAAGACTGCTGTAAGGTCTTGCCTGAGCCTTCTCTTTTCCAGGCTGAACAATCCCAGCTCTCTCAGCCTGTCTCCATAGGAGAATTTCCTCCTTGCCAGACAGCTCTCGCTGACAAAGACTTCCTGTTTAAGGTACTTGAGCAGCTACATTTGGCATACCAGAGTAAGGCCCAGAAACAGGCCAACTACACAAAAAATTGGTACAAGAGTTTTAAGTGTGTTGTAAATTCATTTGTCATTCAGCAGTGTTGTACATTGTGTAAGTTCACATTCCTAACTTAGGAAATTGTACTGTATTCCTATACATGCACACGGGGTGGTCTCTTGACACCTGTTCTTTCACCACTAAGCCTCAGTACCACAGATTCCAGGAACACCTCTGCTATTGGGCCCTGATCCACATGCCAATCAGCACATACCTAAGTGGAGTCACAGAAGTACCCTATCTTGAAAATGTTCCCCTGGTTTTCAGGTGATTCGATGCTGTGAACACTGCTGTTATTCTTATCAGTGCATCACCATCTCTCAACTGGTAATGCACTGAGAGGTGAACCTCCCTGGAAATGAATCGGAAGAGAGAATAAAACACTATATACACAGAGAAATAGAAAAATGAAGAGAGGACATGAAAGGGTAGAATCATGGAATAGGGCTGGAAAGGGCTTTAAGATCATCAAGTTCCAACCCCCCTGCCACAGACAGGCTCAAGGCTCTGTCCAACCTGGCCTTGAAAGGGTAAAGGGATCTTAACTGAAGTTAACTTTTAGTTATTGATAATAATTATCTCAAGCTAATCTACTGAAGTTTTATCAAGGGAGTGACACCTACACAATTATGCTAGAAACAGTGTGTCTATCCACAGCTTATGTAATATTAGAAATTTCCCTGCTTCTTTAATTTTGTGCCAGCTCTTTATGGAGCCCTGTACTAAATATTGTCAAGGGAACTGTTTGTATTTAGTTCCCTGTAGAAGGGGGTGAGGATTACACTAAGACTTTAAGAAGAGGAGAGATAACAAATAAAAAAGGCAATAAAGAAGAGACATGGGGAAAAATAGAACATCCATAATCTTGTAGTTCTCAACCTTTTGTATCAGTCAAGTAAGGATAAACAGTAATCTAATACATACTAAGACCAACAAGAAGCGAATTTTGGAAGATCGCATCTTACAGAACTGGAACAGTCACTTTTTGTGACAGCTTTTATAGTTCATGACAACTTTCTGAAACAATTTAATAAACAATGAACAGAAATTAGGTGTTTCTGAGTTTTGGACTGTGTCCTAATATCAACATAGCATTAGGTACTGTGATGCTTGGGAAGTACTGTCATGGAGCTAATATAGAATCTCACTATGAAGAGGCTGTTTGGTTGTAAATAGGCTCATGTCGACTCTGCATGCATTATGTGGAGAATTACTAGCTGGAGGGAACAGCGACTGCTGGTCAAATATTGTAGCAGCAGTAGAAATATCTAGGGGGGAGTAGGTACTTCTATTTTCTCAGGCCACAACTGTAGCACAGCACCACATTGTTCCATATTGTTAATTGCAGCTTTACACAAGCATACTACAAACACAGAAGCTCTCCATCATAAGGATCAGAAAAAATGCTTATGTCAGTAGCTAATGTGTAACCTCTTGCAATGAAACATGTTGCTTGTGCCTGCTGATACGTTTTTGAAGACATGAAAACCTCAAAGCACTTAAAGACCCTGAAGTAAAGGCCTGCCTAAGACCAGAGAACAGTGCAAATCTCTTCATAGCCAGTGTAGCTGAACAGATGATCCAATAAAGAATCCTGTTGCCTGCAGAATAGATGAAAATACCTGGCCAGTGATGCACACTGGCTCAGATGACTCAGGGAAAGCACTTAACCTGCATGAGTTTTTTGGACAATAAAAGCTTGCTGTGTTTACTGTGCCTGTAGAACAGACTTAGTAGTGCCTCTCTCTCTGCCCTCTGATGCCAGTTTTCAGTCCCACAGTGCAAAATCTTCCTTTGAAACACAAGAAATATGAAAGCTTTGGGAGACAAAAATACATGCAGTGTAGGGAAGCCAACCAGTGAAAGGAGTGAGTGGGGTCTCCTGGATACTCTTAGACAAATGCAGGGGATCCAATCTGGCGTTAGACATGCAGTGCTTGAGACAAAAGAAGACTAAATCCTAAATAACAGTTCCAGTCATGGAAGTAGAAGAGGGAAGATGAAATTAGATAGAGAGAAGTGACATGATGGATTGACAACTCACTCTGGAAAGAGAGAAAAGAATGTCAAAACTGACATTGGGGTTGTAAGCCTGAGTGATAGGGAAGATGGTGAAACTGTTGATGGACATGTAAGGAGATGTCAGTAAAAAGAGAGGTGCACCTGTGAAGCAGAGGTAGATCTAAGCCAGAATATTAAATGCGGCTAAACCAGAACAAGGACATGGGAAAGGCAAGATTGTGTTAAGACCTAATACAGGAAGGGAACCAAGCGGGAGAGGAACAGAAACAGATCCAGAAGTAGGAACAAAATTTTGATACCCAATCAAAGAGTTAAAAGCAGAAGTTAATTTTTTCTGTCTTGAATTGTTAAAACTATTATAGGCAATTGTATTTGATAAAGAATGTAGTTTTGTCATATAATGAATTATTGTCAAAATTGCTCTTGAGACAGCAGATATCATGTCAACCACACAGAAGCCCTACACAGAAATGTGTAGGGCTCGACACATCATAACATATTAATACTGAGAATCTGTTTAGATGACAATGTAAAGACATTGGTCTTAGATGTTTTAGCTGATGCTCCAGAGGCATAATGAGACCGATGCTCCATTCAGCTCTGGAGCTGGTGCTCCAGAGGTGAATCTGAGTTTGACCTTCGAATATCTAAATCCTCCTGTAGTGGGCATCTGGAATAAAATGTACAGGTGCTGAATCTATATTATATTTTGAAAAGTGACTGATCTACGGATGGTAATAATGGAATTCCAGCAGTATGGGGTTCAGTGCCTATATCTCCAACTGCAAGTACAAACCTTGGGGACAGAGAATTTCTCAGCTGTGGACTTAATGCTAGACAAACAATAGAAAAGGAGGAGGAATCCCAGGAAATATGAATCACAGTAGGGTTGAGATCACACTGGGGGAGGAAGCAGTTAATCAAAATTGTTGTTCCAATATATGTACCATTCAGTTGAAAATAAACTCCTTCATAACTTGTATTCTTTGCTTGCCTGCCATGTATTTAGTTTACTTTTTGTTTTGTTCATTCACAATTGTAAAAAGGAAAAATCAGAGTACCTGAAATCCACTGAGCAGTAACTGTGATATGTGAGTTTGAGCTCTTAATTTCAAAGACTGACTACATAGAAGACTACATATAGGTTACCTAGGAAGGTGTTAGAGGAGTAAGGTAAGTGGGCGCTGTATACAGGAATAAAGGGAGGATCATCAAAACTTGTATTAATATTCAGTATAAAGTTTCTCCTTACTATCACTGAATGACTACTCGAGAACACTGGACTGCTAGAAACTTCCTTTGACTCTCTACTCTAGAGCTCCTCAGGGCCTTTGAGATCTAAATTTCCCTTTTAAAGTCTAACATAGATTAAACTTGAACAGTTTTCACTCAAACTCTACAGCTGCTAACCTCCACGATGTAGCTGTCTTTGCCTGTTAGCCTATCTTTCCTTTTCAGATATTATCTCAACAGTATTTTTGAGTTATTTATTGTTTATTTATTTTTAAGTTATTAAGCTATTGTTTATCTACAAAGCCTGAGAGTCTACTTAATAGTTTTTCTGCTTACACAGCAATAATTTCTGGATATGCAAACAATCACTATTTTCAGTTTATTTCACTGACTGGTTTCCTAAATATCTCTTTTTTTTTTTTTTTTAACTGAAACAACAGACAAATTTCTTTACACTGAATTCTTAAACACGCCATCAAAGTAGTTTGACACTTCTTTGCACTTTTTCATTTTTAATGAGTGACTTACCACATGCCCATTGCTTTCACAAAACTTCCTGGTAAGGAAACTTACGTAAAAGTATGTCTGGGTTCCACCATTACTTGCAGTGTTTTTCTTCCCACCAACATCTGGAAATTGCATAATAACATAACTGCTAGGAACATTTATTCTTATATAATGTCATGGAGACTTTACATTTCCAAGTCTGATACTTGTCATACAGTGGCTAGAAAAGTGAAATGAGATTTTTTTTTCATAAGAGTGATGAGACAATGAAAGGGAAGAAAGGAAGAGAGGAAGAAAAAAGAAGTCAAGAGCAAAGCAAAAAAAGTGTCAAAACAGCTGCTGATAAAAACAGGCAGAGGAAGCAGGGAGAAAGCAAGCAAACAAATGTGATGAAAAAGCATACTGAGCAAGATTTCTACCAGGTCTCTGCTTCAGGGCTGGAAGGGAAGGGGTTTCTCCTGTAACTCCCTATGGTTTAAAGGCTGCCTGTATTGATATATAGAGGAAGAGAAAATACCTCAGATGGCATAATACTTAGACAAAGTATTCTACAAAGCCTTTGCCGATTTTACAGACACATACTAAGGCACTGTCTTTAGGAAACCCTAAAAGTCAACTTATTCAACTTCATAGTACCAGCCCAAGATGATAGTCCTGTAGGTTGGAAGAACACAGCTCTGCCTAAGTGGCTGCTACTAAATATGTTGTCTGCTCTTGAGGAGACTTCATGTAACCTTTTCTAAAGCATCCAGGCACCATTTGCTACAAGTTAAGCAAGGATTTTTAGTCAGCATGTGACTACTAAATAAGGGACACTTGCATCTTACCAGCCATATGGATATGTGATTCCAGACTGTTAGGAGCTTTGGCTTTAGCCCATTACCTAGCTTAGCCATGAGTCCTAATATAATTTTAGAGTGGAAGGTAAGAATATAAAATAAGATATGATCTTACATAAATAAATTAGAGATTTTAAAGCATGACAAAAGACAGAGCACAATAGACAGGGTGATGTAAGACAAAATAAGCTGATTATTAAAGAAAAAAATTTGCAGGCCACAAAGAAAAAAGGTCAGATAAGTCCCACATCAAGTAGGAATAATGACCAAGACTGTATGTGAGGGAACTGATCCAGAAATGCAAATATAATTGACTACGTCAAGGAAAAGGAGCAAGTTGAGACAAGGTGCAAAGCTAAATAAAAGCTAAGTAGCGAAATCTGAGGGGAGATGGCAAAGAAAAGATTTCTCAAAGAGTCAAACTCATTGAAGGCAAAATACAGAAAAAGACAGCTGAAACTACAATAGGACCCTGAAATGTACGAGAGCCATTATTAGTTACAAGTGCCTATGAAGGGATAGAAAAAGAAACGAAAATTGTCTGACCTACTATGAAAATAGAGACAGTATTAATTTTAAAAGAAAGGAATTATCTGGCTGTAGATAGCCAGTGTACTAATAGGAGTAGTACCATTCATCTTACATGCCTATTACTATAAGTAGCATCTAAACACAGGTACTATTGTATCTATATAGCAAAATGTTACCAGGCAACTGGTTTAACCATATATTTTAGGGTGAATATTCTAAGACAATCTCAGATTCTCTAGAAGAAAAACCAAACAGGTACTCTGCAATACTCTGGTTTATATATCTGTCCCAAGAAAAAAACATTATATCATATTTGTCTCAAATATTAATTTCTATTGGAATGAGTTTCAAAAAAACTGGTGGTTCAAGACCATCTTAGGAACCTGAATGTATACAAGTTCATGGGACCTGATGAAATCCATCTGCGGGTCCTGAAGGAGCTGGCAGATGAAGTTGCTAAGCCACTGTCCATCATAT
>JASSUY010021394.1:0-31549 GCA_032466535.1 Forpus xanthops | reverse complement strand
GTAATGTTTAGTCTGACCAAGGACTTTCTGAGTCTCATGCTCTGCCAGGGAGGAAGGGAAGCCAGGAGGAAGCAGAGGCAGGACACCCCACCCAAACTAGCCCTTTGGCTAGTTGTGGTATTCCATATCACAGCGCATCATGCCCAGGATGTAAAAACTGGGGGCAGAGACCTGGAAGGGTTAGGTCACTGGTTGGTCGGGCTGGCTATTGGTCGGTGGGTGATGAGTGGTCATATTCTCTCCTCTTGTTATTTCCCTTACCATTATTATTATTGTTGGTAGCAGCACTGGTTTGTGCTATACCTTAGTTACTGGACTGTTCTTATCTCAACCCATGGGGGTTACATCCTTTCAATTCCCCTCCCCATCCCCCCGGAGTTGGTGGGGGGGAGAAAAGTAGGTGGAGTGAGCGAGTAAACTGTGTGGCTGATTTATGGCTGGGCTTAAACCACGACAGTTCTTTTTGGCACCAAATGTGGGGCACGAAGGGTTCAATGACAGAATTAATAATCACTCATCATAATGCTGATTTATTGGCTCTCAAAGTTGTTGCTCTTTATCTCACAGGTTCAGCATGTTGTACCTTACTTACCGATGATATTTGCTGTCTCAGTGTTTATCAGATGGGGGGCTTGGGCTAAGGTTCTTGTTTCATTGTACTTTATGACAATGACTTGTAATACGGGCTGACTCAGGCAGCAGGGCAAGATGGACATGGTCATGGACTTGTACCTGGCCGTCTGGCTGCTCTTCACTGTCCTGGCCCTCATCCTTGCCTCCATTTTCATATGGGTGTGGGGAGTTGAGGGGGAGTGTCCCTGGGAACAGGCAGTGACCAAACGGGCCCAGGAGTGCAGGAGGCCATGAGGGAGCTGCTGCCAGTGGAGGAGATCAGGGCAGTCAAGGAGGGGAAAGAAGGAGCAGCTGAGCAGTGGGAAGAGGTGGTGGAAGAGCCTAGCCCCATGGCCAAGCCCAGCCCCATGGCAGCCGAGAGCATCCTCTGGCAGCTGCCTGCCAAGCCCCAGGAGGATGCAGGAGGCCACACAGCACTTCCCAGCGAGGCAGAGGAGGAGGATCAGGACTCAGACAAAGCGCAGCTGGTGGTGAGAGAGCCGGCAAGTACAGCAGCTACAGCAGCCCCGGTAACAAGTACAGCAGCCTCATTTGAGAGTTCTAAGGATTTGAATGACCTTTGGGTACCCTTGAGACCTGCCTGCTGATTGTGATGGGGATTACCGTGTTGGCATGCATGCAGAGTGTGTTCTACCCACAGCCACTTCATCTGGTTCCAACAGTTAAGCAGAGTTGGGTTTGGGCCTTGTCTGGGGTTAGATGACAATGTAGAAAGACCAAGGCTGGACAGTCATGAGTGGCAGGATGAGTGGGACAATATGAGTGAGTATATAGTCCACTGGGCCCCTCCAGTGCTTTGGAAGCATCGAAGATGGAAGGCAGCTGTATGGAGCCCCCAAAGACAAGCTGCAGAAACTGCTGGAGGGGGGCTGAATTATTTTGAGCCTGGTGGGCCCATGACACCTGAGGCCATCAGGGCAGAGATGCAGCATACAGATGGACTCATGATCGAGGGATGGACTTAACAATGGACACTATTGCCCAGGTTTTTCATGTATGTGTACACTGCACACAGCCTCTCCTGCTCTGAAAGACTGTTACAAGAGATGGAGACCAACATGGACTGAATGGACTCAGCAGCTTTATAGGGATGGGTCCATGCACTAAGAAATGATCTCTCTCCCTCTGTGTGTGCCTGTATACACATATATATGTGTGTGTAAGTGTGTGATGGTACATTGAAAATATACGATCTGAGCATGACGTGAATGACATGGAATAGGGGTGGACACTGTCCTGGGTTCAGCAGTAGCAGTCATTTTTCTCCTTCTTGGTAGCTGGGACAGTGCTGTGGTTTTGACTTTCAGCCTGGGAACAATGCTGATAACACCGATGTTTTTAGTTGCTGCTCAGTAATGTTTAGTCTGACCAAGGACTTTCTGAGTCTCATGCTCTGCCAGGGAGGAGGGGAAACCAGGAGGAAGCAGAGACAGGACACCTAACCCAAACTGACCAAAGAGGTATTCCATACCACAGTGCATCATGCTCAGGATGGAAAAAACTGGGGGCAGGAACGCAGAAGAGTTCAGTTTGTAGCTGGGCCGGGCTTGGTATTGTGTGGTGAGCAGTTGTATTCTCTTTTCTTGTATTTCTCTTGTCATTATTATTATTGGTGGTAGCAGCAGCAGTCTGTGTTATACCTTAGTTACTAAATTGTCCTTATCTCAACCTGTGGGAATTACATTCTTTCGATTCTCCTCCCCATCCCTCCAGGAGCTACGAGGAAGAAAGAGGGGGGAGTGAGTGAGCAAACCGGGTGATTTGTGGCTTAAACCACGACACAGCCTCGTGGAGAGGTGGTAGTGTCCCAGCATGTCTAAAGGAAGAGTGCTTGTTATTCCTGCCATTGGAAGGACAGCTAACGAATGAACTAATGCTCCCCCTTTTTTTATGCTACAATCTGGTGGTAAATTCAGCAAATGACACAGCAGAAAACACACATTCAAATACATCTTCTGCCTAATGGGCTTCAGCTGGCCTTTCCAAAAAACTGCTCTTACCACAAGTGTTTGGCTATTTTATGGGGCAGGAGTCCTCTCCTTCTCTCTGGCTGAATTTGCTTCACTTTGCATAAAAATTAAAAGCTCACTGGGTGAAGGAAATTAACCTGACTCTGTCAGCAGTCAGGATTCTCCCCAGAAAGTTTGCAGTCCCAGGTCAATAAAAGTGGCTACAAATTTTGCAAGGAGAAGTTACAATAAACAGTGCAATCAATATTGGTGAAAGGGTGGTTCCCAAGGGGGAATCACTAAATACAAAGCATACCCCCCAAATCTTTAATTACTTACAAAAAAAAAAAATAAAACACTACAGGGTGTAGTAGTAGTACTGTCCCTTACCCTCAGATCAGGGTAGTTTCATCAAGGGAGATAGGTTAACAAAATGCCTATAAGCACTATAGTCTCTATAGGGAGATAGAGCAGAACAAAGTGCCTCAGGATCTTCGTGTGCTGGTCCTAGTCTCTGAGCTGTCGTGCTGCTGCATCATTCTTTAAGCAAAAAGAATCAACACAAATTCAGACTTAAGAAAAATGCATACTGCAAGCTGAAGGGTGGCTGAAACATAACAAATCTCACACAGTATACTGATTTGTATTTTAGCACTTGTATCTTATAGGCACTTGGAACCTCTGAGTTTTGTTAGCTCACCATCCAGCAACCATTTTGCAGGTGAAAACGATACCTGAAGAGTCACTGAGCTGTTTAGACAACATCATCTTGTTTTCTTTCACAGAGAGAAACCTCTGAGTCATCAACATCATTACTGCCTCCTTTTGCTTACCTAGCCTCATTAAAAGGATTAGATCAATCAGCAAGGGGCAACAATTTAACCAGTGCATGCTTTACAAACAAAGCTTCAGCAATTTCTTCCATTTCCTCTGATATTCCTGTCACATGAAGAAACACTGTGGCCTGATCTTCCCTACCTAGGACCTCTGTTCTTGAAGAGGCAGTATTTATTATTTGCTGTCTCAAATACAAAATCTGTACGTGTTTAATCCTTCCCATCAGCCTAACATCCATAGCTATAGTAAGTCTAAGATTCTTACCATTGTGTTGGCTAAGTAACTGCCCCAGATGTGGAAGAGAACATTTAATGCTCCTTAAATCCCATTACAGCCAGAGAAGATGATTCACTGAGTGGCAATCAAAATAACCATGAAACATGGAAGTTGTTTTCGGGGACTACTGCACACAAGTCTGTAGAAATATTCTGGATGAGTGACACCAAGAAAGAAACTATTGTCAAAATCTGTCTCCTTTCAAAATAAAATAAAAACAGTGGCTGAGATTAATGATCAAAAGATCATAAAATGTATATACGCTTACATGGAAATAAGCCGCAAACATCTCTGAAATCCAATGAAAGTCATTTTGAAAAGCTGTCACATAGTACAGAGTAACATTAGTGGGCACAAGAGTCTACTTTTCTCATGCAACTGAAGCATAGATTTGACCACGCAAAATTAAAGGTGAGGCCCATTCTACCTCAAAAATAAAACTAATGCAACGGCTATGGGCAGTGACAATCTTTCCATTGAGTAGGGAATTCAGCCTAGTTCTCTTTCCTCCCCTGCTAAGGCACTGCCTGATGCTGACCTGGAAGGGGGAGTACCACCTATTGCCTTGAAAAACACTTCTTCATTTCAAGAGAAAATTTTATTCTCGCTAGTTTGCTATATGAGCAGGCAGCCTCCTGGGATGGCCAATCTACGTTAAGCAGCTTGTAAGTCTGATGTGATACCAGTGTTTTGCAGTCGAGGATAGCAGTAGAGAATTCTTTGTGGGTTTGACTAAGCTGATACTAGCATCTCTTGAGTGAATGCTGAAGTCCTATTCCCTTCATCTCAATGGGATCTCTGCCAGAGAAGTACCAAGGCATAAGGATGCAGCTCTCAGGATCTCTGCTCTTCTAAACAGCATCTTAAAATTCTATAGCTATTAAAAGAAAACTACTGAATAAGATTTGGCGCAAAGTAACAGGGCAGGCTTTAGATCTTCTGTTTATTGAATTCCATTTAGTGAACTTCCTTGCATGGGATTTAAAATGTGGCTTTCTACAGTAGCAGCAAATATTTTGATTTCTAATTAAAAAAAATCATGTTGATTATTCAGGCCAATGGATCCACAGCAACCATGACATTACTTGTGACAAGTGATGGGAACACTGGATATTTTTCTCCAGAGATAGTAAATAGGAAGACAGCTAAAAACTGGAGCCAGCACTGAAAGAGATTAATGAGAAACTAAATGATTTACAAGTACCATGTCCTCATTTGACTGGGAATTAGATAAATTAACAAAAAAAAATCAGTACTCTAATGAAGCTGAAAGCTGCACAAACACATCAGAAATGGACTTGGAGACAAAGGGAGGAAGAGAGACCAGGGAGAAAGAAAGCAAAGGAAGAAACGGCAGCCTACATTTAAAATGTGCTTAGCAACCCAATAGAACTGGTAACAATTCAAGCAGAAGCTCTCAATGTTTCCTGAGGATGACAGGCAGGAAAGGAGAAGCTGGTATATAGTAAACTTCATGTAAGATAGCTGACACAACTATTAAAAAGGATGTCTTTTATGTGGGGAAGTCTTGTAAGACAACTAGGACAAGCTACCCAAAATGCTAGTAGAAGTTTGATTTTAGACGTAACAGGCTGGCTGGACAGAGGAGAGTTGTAAATGCTGAAGGCAGAGAGCAAATGAGTCTATTTTAAGGAACATACTTTTGGGTATCTTCCAGGATACATTCCTCTAACTACAAAGAAAAATGCGTAAGCCATGTAATTTTTCCTACTTCAGCAAATTTCCATAGCCACAGGATGAAAAGTATTGATTCTTCACCAGAGATAAAGTTCTGTATAAAAAGGAACACTTCTTGAGAACCTGAAAAATGTTACTGCGTAGCAGGATTTTAATAAAGGATACAGCATACCTGGTTTTCAGTAATTATCATCACTAGATTCATTTCTCAGGCAGTGAACTCTACCTTGTTCTTGCCATAGCCAGAAAGGGGCTACAGCTGCAATGGAGGATGACCAGCCATTTGCATATCAATGTCTCTCCCTCCAGTCTCTTGTTTTAAAGGCAGCATTTTCACTGAACCTGAGCGGAGTCAATTATTTTAATATGCCCACTTCTTGGTTTGTTTATTACATGCAGGTTCCTGGAAAACTGGAAAATGATTCACAGAAGATTTTTACAGGGCAGGTCTGTTAACCCTGCAGTCTATTAAGGCGATGCAGCTATATCTTTTTAATTAAAAGCCTGTGAGATTTTACATCAGTTTTACCTTTGGTAGGGAGTTTTAGCTGAAATAACTCTGTCTGCATAATATACTCTATTTAAACTACTGCTTAACCTGCTTAAAGCTCCTTGCTCTAGCACTTACTAATGAACATTATAATTAATATGTACATTATTAAAGGCATATTCTTCTGAAGCTCTTTCCAGTTATCAATTAAAAGAAAAAATATCCAACTTTCCTGGTTCAGACACCAAATCAAGAAACAGAAAAAAATATTTTGACTCGGTACTAAATTATATGCTTTCAATTTGAAAATCATCTTTAATACAGAGCATGTTGAAATACTTGTCTGACAAGAAAGGGACAATGAGAATCACTCTGGATGATTTCAGCTCCTACTTGTGAAGGAAGCTATGTGGCCTCTATTATCTCCTGCAGTAACTGTTTATGTATTACTGTGCAGTAAAAACGTTACATCAGGGGGAGTCAACACAAAATATTCTAGAGATGATCAACACGAAGTGTCCTGAGATATGAGAAACACTGTTGTGATTTAGGTTCAGCCTGGATTTAAAACTTCCTCATCTAAAGACCAAGCAAGAACCACTGGAATATGGGTTACTAATAGACAAAAAGAAGGTACCACCCTCTTCTTATTGTTGCAAGTGGCATCTAAGTTCCTTTCTGAATCAGAGCTCTAATGTTTAAATATCTGATATTTGGAAAATATCAGAACTATTCTTGTCAACATTTACATCACTTCTTTTTATTTTTTTCTTTGTTTCAGCCAATGTAATTTGCTGGATTAATCTCAAATTTGAGAATCGTTCTGACAAACTTATTACAGATGATTTGTTACTGAAGCAAACAAGATGCAATTCTGCTCTGGGTAAAGGCATTTTATAGGTACTGTTCAGGTGAAAAAAGTTAAGGAACATCACAGGGACCATGAGATGAGTTGTCCCTTTAGTATGAAATATAGCAAATTTTAACTGCATACTTAGAACTACTGGAGAATGAAATTTATCTCCGTGTAGAAAATTACACTTAAACCTTGAAAACGCATCTTTAAGTGAGACATAAATGGTTGTCTGTACCTTTTCCTGGCTCTTGAATGGAGCCTTATTTGCTCCCAAGAGGTTAGGGTAAATATGAATACACTTCTGAAAAAAATGCAGAAATGCCACATATAAGCAGAAAAATATTTGATTTAATGAAAGCTTTGAAGCAGAGGGGTGTTGTAAATTCCTCTGAAGCCTGCCCGTTTGCAGAATTGCGCTCAGTGTACTGGATACTTCCTAGTAAGTTTACTCATGCTGTGTCTCTTCACTGCTTGGTAGGCATAGCCATAAAAGCTGTGTGGATTTTTTTGTATTTTCTCCAGAGAATTTCCCTTTCAATTTTTTTTTCCATTTGACTGCTTAAGTGGAACAGAGTAGAAACATAATATCCCAAAAATGTCATGTGCACTGTGCTATTTTAACGAAATATGGTTTAGGAGAGATTCATAATTTGTTTTAATTCAAAAAGGTATGCTGACTTTGCTGGACATACAACATCAGTAGGACATTATTAAAAGATTCATAGATCTTCTCAAAGTGAGATCCAGTTCTTGACCCAGTCACCATACAGTAATACCTTTTTCAAGGATTTGAATGTGAAAATAATGTTGCCATGGAACAGCACCACATAATATTTTTCCAACATGGCATCAAGTGTCCATTAAAAACCAGTTTTGCTAGGCACTGAGTAATCTGATCTAAGATAAACTTGTCTCTTATGCTTTGCACAAAGGTTCTCAGTCTATAGTAGCAAGATCAAATAGAAGAAAAAATGATATGAAGATGATAAGAGAACAAGAAGAAATACATTACACTTCTGCTCTGCCTTAAATATACTTGCTATCAATGTTGATAATGTTGCAATGAAATTATATCTGTTCTACGATGTTGTATGCTCAAAGCAAACATTGATTTTTCTTCATATAAACAGTACCTAGCAGAATTGGTGTTGTAAAAGGAGTCACTTCTGAGACAGAGGGAACTCACTATATTCTTCCTAGATTTCTCTGGATGTATACAATAACCTGAACTCAATAATCTGAACTCAGTCTCAGTAGACAGGCAATGAAGCAGTATTGAAGCCAGTGCTCCACTGGTAAGGAAATTACTTATCTTTGCATGCAAGGACAGCAGTGCTTTTACACCTCTTTCTGAAGAAGGCCACCCCACCTTTCAGGACACACCAGGGAACAAGCAAACTACGCCAGCACAAACCAAGCATGCACTTATCAGCAGACTGCAGAGCACATAAAGTGCTTGTGGGACTGCTGAGGGGACGAAATGCCTGCAGGAAAATGTGAGTGCATTTGAAATGCAGGCAGGTAGAGGAAGAGGGGAAAGGACAAGATCATCTAAGAGGTCAGAGGTGCAAGAGAAGACACTTTTATAGCTCCACTTGGAGAACTCTGAGATTCTTCGTGCCAAATTCAGTGGGACCAAAATGATTCCTGGTATTTTTAAAGAGAAATTGGAATCTGTGAGACAAGCCTAAACATAATATAGCTCTGTTAGACAAGCAAACTATAAATGAGGAAAATCAGGTTCTGAATGAATGAAAAGCTCCAGGTGCCCTACCACCAACACAGCAGATGAGCTATCCTTACTATCCACTGGCCCTGGGACAAATGGCAGAGGTGCTGGCAGATTCAGAGGAGTTCCAGACATGCATAACATACACCTGGGGCTCCTTATCCTGTGGGTTACTCTGGGCTAATCTCTGGGTGACACTGCTGGAACTTCATAAACCATTGCACCGTAGGAGGTAATTGTTCAAAACAAAAATGGAGATCAAGAGGAGAAAACCCTGAAGACAAATTATTTGAAGCATTGCAGCACCCCACCACATTCATTTTATTATAAAGATCACATACAACATTTGATGAAGCAACCAAAGGGGTCAAAGTGTAAGACATTCACTTCACTATTAAATTTTAAAGCTTTAATTATAAAAATGTCTGATGAGCTCTAACTGACACCTTTATCTTCATGATAATGAGAACAAGAAGCAAAGGGGTTGAAGAAACTGAACTACTCTTTCATTCCTTTAGATCAGCCTTTTGGATAAAGGCAAAGGCATAAATCTTGTAATTAAGAGTGAATTTGAACTGCTAGTGTTTGAGCTAGACAAACTAGGTTTGTCTCGTGTGTAAGCAGGAGTTTATAAGTTTGGTACGATGGACAGGACACACATTCATTAATGTCTATCTAGATCCATAACACAGATACTTCTTTACACATCTGTGTCTCACTCTCCAGTCACAGGCTTTGAAAACTAGGTTTTTTTGGCTTGCCACCTGCCTCCTCTCATCCATCCAGGAAATCAGCTCACACTGTGAACTCAATGCCAACTTCATGCACAGGACTGGCACATGTTCTGTGGACTATTTGAAGCAGAAAGGAATCTCAGAGGATATACAGTCCTTGTACTGGTCCTTCTAACACACGCAACATTTATCCCTTGTGACTACACTAGAGTGAATACTGAGAAATCTTCAAGGAAGGTGGAATTCAGGAATCTAGTACCAGTTGTGGCAAGTGTGACCATAAGTCCATCCTGCCAGAATCCTCTTTCTGACAGGGCCAGAACTTCTCTCAAGAAAGAGAGTGAGAACATCAGTAACTTATAGCTTTCTGAACCATTGGTGATGTATTTTTATTTCTTAGTCCATGCATTTGCCCTGTCACTTCTGCAGCCTGCACAAATTTGTTAGGTACCAAATAACACTTCCCTCAGGCAGCCCTCATTTTACATAACTTCTTGAATGTCTAGTCTAAGCCTTTTTTTCTATGTTTCTTCTATCAGCTGGGAAAAGCAGGGGAGTTTTCAGAAGGTAATTCCACTCACCCTAAGATTAGGTATTACAGATGTCAGGATTAAGCTGCCTCCTGGAGATGCTGTTTCTTCCTCCATTAACTTAAGAAGGAGCTTGGTGAATGCCTAGCTCCTGGCAACTATAGTTAGGTGACACATGCATTGCCAAAAGTATGCACCTGGAATGCTAGCATGCCATTACTGTAAATGGCTGATCCAAGAAATACGGAAAATAGAGTTAAAAGGGACCTTAAGAGAGTCCCTTTGATTATACAGAGATACTCTGGCCTATGATCTGAGTGATCCCATTGCTCTTTAGAACAGATTTGGCTACTGGAATGACCTACTCACTGTATGTAGTTTCATAATGAAGTCCAGGGCTATGACAAAGGCAACTGAAATGAGCACAATATTTGACAACATACTTGACATTTCCAAGAGAATGCAATATCTATCAATAACAACAACAATAATAATAAAGTGTTTCAGAAAAGCTGAATCTGATTATGCAGTGAATTGCTAAACTAGAATCTGAACAAATCTCTTAAAGGTGGGAGATAATTAGGCAAATGTTCAAGAAACAGACTCCCGTAAGAATGTCAAATGTCACAATTATCCATTTACTTGATAAAACAAGTACTCTGTTGATTAAATTTTATTGCTCTCACTACTTCCTGCTTGAAAGATTAAAACATCAGAATCAATTCTAAGACACTAGATTTGTCAGGAAGGGAGGGGGGAAGAGGGGTGTGCCTCTGTCAACCGAAGCCCTCAAACAAATTCCAAGCCACTTTGGAGGGTCTGTAACATCCACTGCCTTTCACAAGTCCTAGTTTTGCTGCAATCTGATTCACCAAAGCATTTCCACTGCAGGGTAACTTTTATAATGGGTCAGCAGAAACCTGGAGTGACACAGGAATTATTCCAGCCCTGGCTATTTAGAGCAACTCTGAGATGAGCCGTGTGTGTTACAGTAGGTCTGTTTATGTAAGAGGGGGATCTTGTGATTTATAACTCATGACAGCATTTGGAAAGGCCAGTGCTTTCAGTCTGTCCTACACTATTGCTAGCTCCAATATGGAACTGCCCACCAGTTTTGGAAATGCCTCTGTTTCTACACAGGGCTAATTGCCACATCCTACTAATCATGTGTAGCAACAACAGCTACTGTCTCTGCCACCAAATACAGATGCAACAACTCCAATCTTCTGGCCTGCTTATTCAATGTCGTCACTGAGCCATCCCCTGCCTGGTGTGGAAGGGTGCTGCCATGCTATATGGTCTCCTAGCTTCTTGGCTCAGGCTTTTACTGGGCTAGGAGCAACTTTAAGCTTATCAAGTGTCTTCTTGCTCCATCTTTAGAATGGAAAAGAATGAGGGCTGTGCAGCAATACTGACTCAATAGCAGCTGCTGCAATGCTAATACCAGTGAGATGCCTGGAGAGATAAAGTGTGAGGAAGGGGAGGGGGAAAGTAGGAGCTCCTTCAGTCACCTCTTCTTTTGATAAGCACAGATGTACTGAAACAGGGAGCTGAAGGATTCTCAGCCTGACATGTCAGCATTACAAAGTGTCTGTCAAAAGACAGTGAATACCATTATCTCTGTTCTGCTACATGTTTTGTCCTTTGCAGAACAATTTAAAAAGCCCTAAAGACTTGTGCCAGAGTTTTCAGAAATAGAAACCCCAAAGTTAGATCTACATTTAGACACTGGCATCAAATGGTCAGTGGCGGCTGCCTCATGCTCAGAAGCTTTCACAGTTAGCCCATCCGTATCTCAACACAAACTTGGCTGCTCAGGTCTGCACTTCTATTTCTGAAACCCTTGTGTGGTGAACCCACTTCCATCACACACCAGATCCCAGTGCTGCCTGCTCATTAGCTTCTGACTCAGTATCCTGCCAACTAGCCTTATGTTCAGATGTGCTACACACAATTCTTTCAGAGCCTGCTATCACTTTTCACTGTGATTTCAGCTGCTGGGCAGATTAACATTCAGAAAGCACAAACAACTACATTTTGCTCCATTACTTTTAAGTACAGTGAATCCTGAAGTTCTCCCAGCATGTTCCTTGCTCTTTATTGCCCTGATATACGAAACCACAGTGTCCCGACCAAGACTTATTTCTCTTACATTCAGCTTACTTCACCATGAAATGACTCAATTCAGCAAGAGGGCTTGAAATATACACCAAAGGCAGTGTGAATCAGCTCCCTTACCAAGTGTGCAAAAAGAAATGTAGTTCATAAACAGGGTAGAATATATATTTAAAACAACTTCCAATGAACTCCAGAGACAGCAGAGCTTGAACCACATAACATGCCCCTGACATCAGCATCAGCTTTCAAAAAATCGTATTGTCCATGGATCATATATTTCACTGCATCTCTGAAGAAATGTTAAATCAATAAAATACCTAAAGGTTGCCAATGAATCAGACAGTGTTCTATAAAAAGCCAACCATTATTGCTAAGGGGCAACATAAGAGCTGAAGAAATATTTGCAAGGAAAAGGCCATCCCTCCCACCAGAGCCCATTCATATTCGGTCATCTGACACATTCCAGCAGACACCAACAAGCAGTACCAGCAGCTAGAATTGCATGAGCCCGCTCGGTTTGCTTCAGCAGCTTTCCTCGGTGATGTAGGATATCTTGCACACTGTCAGTTTGATTTCTTGAGTGCTTCCCCTCCCTGAGCCTGGTTTTTAGCAACATAATGAAAACTCAAGCTTGTATTCACAACATATTCACTAAATAATGCTTGTGGTACATCAGTACCCTTCTTCCAGATTGCATATTCTATATTCAGCCTTCAGAAGGCCACAAAATTATCCTTACCGTGTAATTGTGAAATCAAATCTGGATACTTCTTAACAATCCACAGTAGATCTTTGGCTTAGTTGTTTATGTATGTACCGCAGGGACGCAATCTTCTTGCTGAGGAAAATATACAGAGAAGAATAAAATGTTCGGTGAAAGCAAGTTTGATATTACACTGTGAATCCAGAAACTTAGAATACTGGTGTCACAAAAGACTTTTTGCTTCTTATTTCCTTCACATGCTGACATCCATCTTAGTAGACACACTAAGAGTGGAGTCCTTAGAAAATCATACTCATCTGTCTCAGTTTTCATGGTAGAAAAATAAGTGTAAGCCCCTATTTCCTTAACTCCTGCAAAATACTTTGATCTTTTTAGGCTAGCAATTTCAAAAGAGGTCAAAGAAGTCTAAACCAATCCAGTGTGGATGGAGAAGCTAAGCAGTACTGGAAAATTATCTTAATTTCTTGCAAAAGCTGCTACTATAACCTGTATCACTTGATACTAACATTATAAAAAGCTCTCTCTTTTCAGTCACAGTAACACACAAGACTGTAGTAGTTTCAGAAAATAGTAATTAGTTCCAGAAGAAGTGTAGATTACATATATTATGTCTTGGCAACACAGTTTTCTATCTTGTTTTTCTGTTACTAAAAATACAAATTGTTCACAACCATGCTTTCAATATCCACTTAATATTTGCAAACCAAGTGTCTTCAAGAAAAAGGGTTTTTGCTAGGCTTCAATGAGCACTGTGTTACCTACAGCATCACAGCACTTTGAAGATACATCCTCCCACAGCTGTCACCAACACAGGCACAAAAAAGGGGTCTTACTCTCCTAACAGTCACTCTCCTTCAAGCTTCACAGTTAAAAAAGCCAATCTTGCCTACCTTTCATTACTCACCTCAGAGAACTTGCCAATTCAGGGGCATGCCAGATAGCTTTTAGGCTTTATACTTGTCTTATTTAAAAGTGACGCTTAAGTTTTACTCAAATCTTTGCCTCTCTCTCTACACACTTCCATAGAATCATAGAATCATACAATAGTTAAGGTTGGAAAGGACCTTAAGACCATATAGTTCCAACCCCACTGCCATGGGCAGGGATGCCTCACGCTAAACCATGCCACCCAAGGCTATGTCCAACCTGGCCTTGAACACAGCCAGGGATGGAACATTTACAACTTCTTTGGGCAGCCCATTCCAGTGCCTCACTACCCTTACAGTGCTGGATTCAATTCTAATAAGCACTTATTTAGAGATAAAAGCACTTAGCAATGCCAAAGACAACACTTTCAAGCAGGTGACTTTGTGAGTGACCAAATGATCACCAGCCAAATATACATCAAAATTGTTCTTATTATTGCATAGATAGTCAATAGACTGAATGCAGCCAGGAAAGACTATGGATTCCAAAATATTTACCACCAACAAAATATTTGTTGTATTTCAACATTGTGCTTGCTCGCAGATGTTTATTAAAAGCACACTTTCACTTATTGGTTCTGTAGCACACTAGAGAGCTTGTTTCTAATACATCAGGTTCTTCTCTTTCCTCTGTTAAACTCACTTAATCCACATAATTTATGGGTTAAAAATCTTCTCCCTTTCTTCATACCTTTCCTAAATTAGACTTTTTGATACTGGGCAGTGAAAAGCAATGTCAGTCAGCATACTGTTAATGTCTTTCCCTGTAAAAACATCAGACATTTCCACTTAGCATTGCAGTGATTTTTATCCCCTTAAAATTATCTTTTTGATTCCAGTTGTATTCTATCATTTTCCTGAGTAGAGCATTTGTTTTCTGATAATTTTTAACAAGTTTCTCAAAAGTAGTCATCCTTTTAGCTCTAATATATGGGGTTTTTTTAAAAATCATCTGCTACACAGTACTTTTTGTCGTTACACTGTACCCCTTTTGTACTACGCTATTTCTTGTTCATACTCAAACCTGCCATAAGTGGTGTAAGTGGGAGGGATGATGAGCCAAATTCAGTCCATGCATCTTTTCAAATACAGGGAAATTAAACCTAAAATTAATTAGGCCTAAGTAAGTAAAGTTCTACTGCAGGAATGACACAGCAGAACTTCTTGAATATTGAGTGCATTGCTTAGGAGTAAATATTTACAAAAGATCAACAAATATGCAGAATCATTTTTCTTTTCACAAATTCTGATTTCCAGAGCGCCATTAATAACACCAACTCACTATGTTTAACAAAGACAGGTGTTCTTGTCAGATCCTCATCAAACATAATGTTATATCCTTCACCCATCACAGTCACCAGTATTAATATAATACCATAGTCTCACAAAATAACTGCAGATTAGTTTCAATGCGTAGCCTTGTTCAGCATTTAACAGGCTGTAAAATGAACATAATTTGTACCTGGAGCAGATTTTTCTACTAGATTTCTGTTGAGCACATCTTGTGGTTTTTGTTGTGATAGAAGGAGAAACCTATGGGGAGCACTTTAAAAACTGTATTTTAGATGAACATGTCAATATGCGCAAGCTTCTAACATCAGGGTGAATCTTGCCACTGATTTCCAAAGCTGCTAGGCAAGCCCTGAAAAGTAGGCTGAAGGTTTTCCTACTTCTTCCGTGTGAGTCCTGATAATGCTGGGCACAGCATGACTCCTCCTGTTTGAGAGTTAAATGGTGGCTGGGAAAAGCAGCTGGCTCTTTGTTACTGGGATGCTGAGGGTACCACGGGGAAAAGACAGTTAAAGATCTAACTAAATCAACATTTCTGCATTAAAAAAAAACACCATGATGAAATGTGTGCAACTTTTATAGCACTATTTGTGATTCTTTCAGATATGGTATCATACAGATATCACCTCTCTGCCTGAAGTGTGTCAAATCTAGAGAATATAGGTTTTGAAAGAAACTGACCACTAAAAAAGACATATGAATGGTTAAATCTTTAAATAGTTCATAACTATTCCAACATGACCTTCTCAGATGAAATATTATGGCATATTTCTCCACCTTTTTCTCCCCATATTATTCAAAATTTCAAATTTGTCTCTAATTATTATTTGAATCTGAGCTAGGAATATAAAGGCTGATCAGCTACAGCTGCTTTAGGGTGCTTCTCAGTAGGGGTAAGTTAAGGCAATTCTATTATATTTTTTAGGCTGAGGTTTGTTTTCTATTTCCAGAAGAATGCTACTCTAGCAGTTGATGACTTGGAAACCTGCTCTGGTATCAGGATCAAGGAGAATAACACTAGGCAGAGTTCACAGTTACCGACTGCCGAGGACAGTCAAATTTTGTACCATATTCCAGCACTGAACTGCCTGAGCTCACACTGTGTTACTGGATTGGCCACAGAAGGGACTGGCTACCACTGGACTCTTGCATTAGATCTTTCTGATAGGAACATAAAGAATTAAGTGTTCCAGTACATTCAGTCAAGCAAGGTCAGAAAGAGGAAAATTAATGTCACATTATACTTGGTCTTCTCTGCTGAACACAGTTCAGTGTCAGTCAGGTTCAGTTTCAAATCAAGTTGTGTTTGTAGGGCTGAGGTCCAACCACTGTCATTGTCTGATTAATTTTGCTTATTATTTGACACCTATCAGTTATGGTAGAGCGTGCTGAAAACCTCTGGCCACAGTGGTATAGAATAATGACTGCAGTTTTGCAATTTCATAATAAATCACAGGTGAAAACAGCTATTTCCTGAACCTATAACTTGCTGTGAATGTCTCCTTCTACTGTTATTTGCCTCAGTAACTGTATTTAACTTTGTGAACCGTATTGGAATACAGTTTATCTGGAGAATACTATTAAGTGCAAAATGAAGTGTACTCTTCAATCAGATAGCACTGATTGCTTTGAAAAGCTTCTAAAAATTCTCACTTGATGCTTCCCATGCAGTCATTCTTTACACATGTATTCCATAACACAACATGGAAGGGATTTCAGGCATCAGTCCTTCTACTTTCTGACACTGGCAGCTTCTGAAAATCTTTCAGTTCAAAGAATAGACTATGGTTTGTCATCTTGTAATGATGAGTTTTAAAAAGTTTAGGTAGGTAGTGCAAGAAGTTACATGTACCTTTTCTGCGTCACTGCAACTTTCCAATTAAGAAAGAATCCCCATTGCCACAGGCTTGACTGGTCAGATAATGGACTGTAGTGAGCTATGTCCTGATCTGAATACTGCAACACAGCCAAAATTAATGCTGGGAGAAAATTGTCATGAAAAGTAAAATTAATTGGAATAATTGTAATGCAACTATGTAATTCACTTCTAAATTGTGAGAAAAATGAGCAAAGTGTTAATCTTTTAATATTTAATGAGCCAAATTAATCCCTAATTTACACAGTCTGTTAGAATCTAATAGAAAAGTGAATAAAATATTGTGAAGACCATTTGATCATGCTGCAAAACTTGGCTGAAAATTCTATTCTTCTACACATTACTATAGCATTTTTTTTTCCTAGGGTACAAAAAGAATACATTTTATAAATACATTCTACTTTTGCAAGGGTTTAATATTTAGGGAATTCCATCCAGTCCAATCCATTCCTGCCTGGTGGAGACAGGATTTCTTTTGGACCCTGACTAGTGGTACATACAGCTAATTCTGTCCCATCCTATTCTTCAGATACTTGGTCAATTTAAATTCAAAAATTCCTGATCCCAGGACTGTCATTGTATGTATTTACAGTAATGAGTCTACTGGTGTGCTCATTATGACTTGATCTTTACTTGATCCTTACTTAATCTTCAGCAGGAAATATAAAACAGGAGAAATATGGAAAATTGACTTTGGTTGCCTTTTACTTCAGCAGTGTGTGTGTTGAGTAACTAGACTGAAGAGCAGGCCTTGGCAAGGAGATTGTTCACATGCAGTGTCACTGACCCAGAACAATCTCAATATCCCACCCTTAGCCAGCATATCCCACAGTTGTACCACAGAAAGGCAGGGTACCAAAAAATTCTGGTGGGTTTTCAAGCTGGATGAGTTCAAATTGCAATATACGCTCATGATATCAGATTTAAGCATCTTCTGATCAGCCATTGTGATCAGTAGCTTCTCTGATATATAGCTAGACACAGATTTAGAGATTTCAAAAGGAGCAAAGGGTCTTACTTAAATATTCTTTGCGGGAAGGAAAAATGCAAATGAATGAGTCATGGCTTCAATTAACATCAAGTGCACCCTAATGGCCAGCTTCATTCTGTCTGATTCATCATTTAAAGCTACATGTACTACTCCAGAATTAATAACTAGGGATTCACTAGTGCAATCATTCAACTTGCAGAGTTCCTGTGATGGTTTAGGACATAAAAGCAGTCCACAATTGTTGTGACACACAAAGATTCAGGGTTTATAATCAGACAAGAGCAGCACACTGCATCCCAAAGAGATCTGTTCAAAATGATGTGGTCATGGTAGATACTTGATGAAACAAGCCTTACTTTAAGCAAATAAGCCTCTTTGTGAAATGCATACAACAATAAATACTATAAATAAAGAGTATGATCTACATGAAGAAAAGTTCTCATTTATGAAAAATAATATATAATTAATCAAACATCACTGATTCCCTTTTATTCCCCTTTATTTTATTCCCACTGATTCCCTTTTATTCACTATTTTGGCATGGAGAGGCAAAGACTTTACATTGACACTATTATTACAGCATTTTCTTTTAGCAATGAAATGATCATTTTGGACTAACAGTTAATGAACTTCAAAATATTAAAAGCCATAAGACCTCACATTCTTAATTCCTGCATCAAGTCCAATGTTTCTGTGCAATTGAATCATAACAAATCTTTCAAAAGAAAACATTAAATTCTGATTAAAAAATAGCAATTGTCAAGGATCCACCACTATTCTACACAAACCATTTCCAATGATTAATTATCTTCTTTGTTAGAAAGGTATATCTCAATTGTCTGACTCCCAGTATCCACCACCAAAGCATGGTGGACACTGGTACAAAATTATCTTTTCTGGATCCTTCCAGGTGTAAACACAGAGCTAAAGCAGGAAAAGCAACTGATGTCAAGAATTGGACAAAATGGATCTCCACAGAACTTACACCTTTTATTTATACCCAACAGCTGAATTAAAGCCTAAAGGTTTCTATCTCATTAGAGAATTGAATGTGAAATCAGTTACTCTAATATTTTTCATTTTTTTCTGCCCTAAGCAGCAAGTCATAATGAAAAAATTCAGATTTGGTTTTACTTTTAACTGACAACTATTCACTAAAATGGGACAAAGCTGAACATGGCACTTGAGTACCAAGGAAGTACTACCAAGTAAAAAATCACAGATACTCTGCAAGTTAAAGGCTTGATTCAGCAACAGGGGCAGATTTGAATGGATCCCGAGGATGCTACTATCTTATGAGCTCAACCACAACACTAAATAATGTAATATGTATTTATTGCAATAGTTTACAGAGCTATTCATCCAAATTATCTGCTGACTTTAAATCCTAGCATAAACTGCAATAAAGATACGCGAGCTTCCACCAGCAGATATCATAACCTATCTTCTGGAATCAAACAAAAATGAAAATGCTTCTAGGCACCATATTAACACTGGAAACGGTCATCCTATCTTTTACAAGTCTTAAAATTTGTGATCATTATTTGTCTGTCTGGACTTCCCTTTAGAAGTAAAAAACATGCATGGAGAAAGATGAAGTCTGTGAAAGAATGATCAATGATGTGCAAAAACTGACCAGTTCATTCTGGGCTGATGCTGTAGTGTCAGGAAATATTGAATGTACTGGAAAACTGCAAGGCACATCTGCCCTACACTGACCCTCTTCTTACTCCATGGCCAGCTAAAGGGTTTCTGTCATCTCTTCATTAGCACCACTGACAATCAGCCTCTGCTTTGGCCAAGGGTGTACGGGGTTGTGCTAAGGAAGAATTACTATTTAGATCCAGGTGCAGGTCAAGATAATTAAACAAACTGTTGCTTTTATCTCACACAGACTCTTAACAGTCACATTTATTCAGCCAGTTTCTTCACAGATTTCTCAAGTATTACCATGACAGGAAGACAGCAAGTAGTCACAAAGAAATTTACTTCTAAACCAAGCATTACTCCCCCTCAGCTCCTTCCCACTTTTCACTGCTGTTTACCATACTAAAGTATGTAGAATTTACTGTAATCTGTTTAAAAAAAAACCCACCCAGATCAATTCTTTTATTCCCTGCTAGAAAACATGCGGTAGTGTGTGCAATACAAATATTCTTGTTTTCCCAGGAACAATAAAGCCAATCTACCAAGGTTTCCATTGCTTTGCTTGTATGAGGTCCAGAAGAACTGTACCCCACCTTCTTCCACCTTTGGCACAGAAATTCCTATGCATCCTCAGCTTTACCAACAGATGAGACACAGACAGCAAGACATTGTTTGTGGCTAAATCCTGCTAAGATCTCTGCTGCTAGGCAACCTGCCTTAAGCACAATGTGAGTAACGTTAGTTAAGTTTGTAGTGCAATGGGGTATATTTTCTGTGAGCAAAATTTGGTAGCAGACTTGATCTCACTCTTGACTTCAGATTTCCCCTTACTCTGTATCTATCCCTCTCTGTACTTGATCAGCCATTTATCAGCTTTGAAATACTGCAAGGATGAAGCACCTCCTGACAGGCTGATGATCAGCAACCACAGGAGAGGCTGGTCATTGCAATGCACTTGAGCCTGGCAACCTACTGGAAACCTAATGTTCTGCCATACTGAAAATCCTTGGCACATGCAAAGACAGGGCAGTCAAAATACGTTAAGTGCAACTACAATGGCTGTGACTGCTACAAGACTACTCATCTCACACCAAGTCACACCCAAGAGCAGACTCAAAAAAGCCACCCAGAGCCACTGAAAAGCCTCTGCTATTTCTCCAGCTCCCTCTAGTGAACAGGGCCACAGAGTACAAGGAATATGTGCAGCACCACTGCAATAGCAGTGGAAGCAGAGAAACTGGGGCTTTACTGTTAGTAAAACATAGAATCATAGAATAGTTAGGGTTGGAAAGCACCTTAAGATCATCTACTTCTAAACCCCCTGCTATGGGTAGGGACACCTCACACTAAACCATGACACCCAAGGCTATGTCCAACCCGACCTTGAACACTGCCAGCGATGGAGCATTGACAACTTCCCTGGGCAACCCATTCCAGTGTCTCACCACCTGCACAGTAAAGAACCTCTTCCTCAGATCCAATCTAAATTTCCCCTGTTTAAGTTTGAACCCATTACCCCTTGTCCTATCCCTACAGTCCCTCAAGAAGAGTCCCTCCCCAGCATCCCTATAGGTCCCCTTCAGATACTGGAAAGCTGCTATGAGGTCTCCACACAGCCTTCTCTTCCCCAGGCTGAACAGCCCCAACTCCATCATCCTATCTTCATATGGGTGGTGCTCCAGTCCCCTGATCATCCTTGTGGCCCTCTTCTGGACTTGTTCCAACACTTCCATGTCCTTTTTATGTTGAGGACACCAGAACTGCACACAATACTCCAAGTGAGGTCTCACAAGAGCAGAGTAGAGGGGCAGGATCACCTACCTTGATCTGCTGATCACGCTCCTTTTGATGCAGTCCAGGATACTCATTACAAGTCATTTCATAGTAACTTCATGCTATGGGCCCAGATTCACACCAGCTAACTTCAGGTCTTCCACTGAGGCATCTAATCCCTAGGCTTTCTCTGTACCTGCCCTTCGAGAGGGCAGTTCAGATTGTCTCTGGAGAGCACTAAGCTCTGCTGCTAGCCCACATATTTTAATTGAGTGCCTCTGATGAAGTGGGGTGAATAAGGAGCATAGACCTCTTTCTTGATAACTAATCAACTGATAGCACTGCAAGCATTGCACTATAGTTTGCTACAGCCTGACTCAGCGGTGACATGATGTCCCCTAACTCCTGCTAGCAGCAGCTGTAGTAGTGTCTGCTTGAACTGCTAGAATAGCTGAGGACCCTCTACTGTATTAAGAAAAAAAAAAAAAACAACCCTCTTTAAACAGCAGTTTTCCAGTTTATATATCTAATTTTCTAAAACACAATTGTCCTGAAGATATGGATGGTTAGGAAAAATGAATTACCTGGTAAAACTACCCAAACTCTTCTTTGTTTTGACTCTGGATCTAGATATACATTAAGTAATGAATACACAGCCTATAAATGTCAGCCCAAATACTAATCCTTAGTACTGTGTGGCAAAATTGATCAAGACAGCTTTTGATCTAACTTAAAAATAATGAAAGAAGTGAACTGTGTCTATGGATTTTAAATAAGCTGAATGCATGATAAAGCATTTTTTCCCCATCATTTGTATATGCAGTACAGGGGAGTTGAGTACATTCAGAATACTCCAGGTTTTTTGGCCTGACCACACTGATCAGTTGCACATTGCGCTATGCTACGCTATGAATATTACGTTTGAAGTTTTATTCAGATTTCTGGTTTCCCCACTTTCAACAGAATAAGCTGTCATGTTCATGCTTAAAATAAGTTTGGGCATGAAATGCTTAGATAAAAAGCTAATAGCTGTCCTTACTATAAAGCTGCGCCTGGTAGACTTTCATATAAGAAGTGGCTCCTGAAAGACAATGGACAGAATGCAGTTGACAATGAAAGCAATTTGCAAAACAAGAATAAATGCAAGAAGTAACATACATACAAATCCACTTGTTTTGATGGCCAAAACAGTCACTGTTGCAGTTTGGGTATCCGAAATCTTTATAAAGACAAACAAAACAATTCTAGCCTGTGACTGTATGGTATCTAAAATACATTGTTGCAGGACAGAGGGGTTTTTTTTGACGACCAGATGGCTGTCGCTCCAGTTGCCCTAGCCCAGATTGTGGTGACATCTAGTGGTCCTTTGGAGAATAAATGCAGTACAAATCCTTACTAATTAGCAATGAAGAATAATCACTTCAGATTCAAAAACTGTATTTTTCCCCTTCTGACCCTTTTTCTGCTAGGTGCATTTAATGCTGTTTATAGATAACTGAATTCTACTTATTTTTGTCTTTTTTGAATTAAGCTGATATTTTCTAATGCAGTGTTCCCACTGCTTTAGAAGTGCCAAAGGACTCATGCTGAGTCTTTTGGGAAAATCCACCCAGAGGCATTCCTTGACTGACAACCAATCACCATAGTATTTCAGCAGAGGCTATAAAATTTAAAAGGAAGAGATGAGAGTGCAGCTCTGAATGTCTGGAGCCATGGTGTGATCTGTATTACACCTGATTTCTTCAGAGACCCCTTAAGCTAAATTCAGATCAAAATTTGGCCTTAAACTGTTATTTACCTATTAATGTAAGAAAATGGCTACAAATAACCTTTAAATGATAATTTAGTTTACTTCTATATTGAAAATATCTTACTGTGTTATAGAAACCAATGAATATTTATGAGATAACATTCAAAACACTACTTAAAAACCCACTTTCCACAGCATTTACTCCATCTTCATTTAGCACACATTTCTGTTCATTTGCAAAGCCATGCATGTAATGCACCCACTACTCAGGATAAGTAAATTGGAAAGAAAACATTAGAGCCTTAGTCACTGACTCAAAGTTGACAGAAAGAGGGAACACAACCAGAAAATCAACTGCCTTTAGGAAGAACTGATACAGGAGACCAAAAACTCCTGCTCAGGTTTCAGTTGATCTTGGAGTCCCCACCACTGAGAAATGCTTTTATTAATTGACAAATAAGATAACTGGAGGTTTTACAGTGATCTGTCTGGTTAGAGAGCCTCACTCTCCAATATGGCATATTAAAACCCTAAAAACAAGGCCTATACCACCTCTAAGGGGTCTCTGAGGCTATCTTTTGACCTTCTTTGATTTCCAGGAGATAATCTTTTATGCTGAAGGAGCAGGCTGTTGCAGAAGACCCCATTTCACAGAATGAGAAAAGAATGATTGCTGAACTAGAACTGAAGAGATTTATTTTGAAGGAAGAAAATGGAAGCTGATCAGAAAACGGTCTCATAGCTTGTGTTCATGTACTGTCAACTGTTTCACACAAAGATCACCAGTGCTCCTTAAGTGTTTCCCTGATATGTATCCACCAGAGTCCCTGACAACCCAGTGTGCTCAATTCCTCATGAACAAGTCATTGCTTATCGTTTGCATTATATTCATTTTGGAGGTATTACAATTCAAGTGTCTGCCCAGCTGGTGCCCTATAAAGACTCTTACCACATAATGTTATTTTTCATTTTTTGCCTCAGTGCAAGACCTCCTCATCATTCATTGGCTGTAGCAAAGCACAAAGCCGTAATTTTCTTTTATTGAACTCACTCTGGGTAGCCGTCACTCTGCAGAAATGCAGATGGTCATCTCGTTCTTATTCTTAGTGACAGGATGAATGCCACAACTCCACTGACAAAGACAGGAAAGCAGTCATTTATAACAGTAAGAGGATTATTCAGTGTAATATCTCCGTAACTGCACATAGTTAGGTATTTTGGATACAGCTTTTACAGGCTCCTGCTTTGGTAATAATTTAGGACTTCAGAGTCATTAATTCAAATTTGCATAGCTTTTATGCTGGCATCCAGGTACAATGTCTGTGCTTATAGCAAGTGAAGCAGAACTATACCCAACTATACATATAGCTGGCCCCCAACTGAACTCTAATTGTAGCTAGTTTTTTGTGTATTTGAGACACTGCAGTTAAATAATTTGTCTATCTCTTCCCTTACTTCACATTTCAATTTTCAGGGATATCCACACTGCAGATTAAATTCTGGATCTGGATCAGAACCTAGGAGCTTGAGTGAGCAAATGTATTTAACTAGTTAATTCTCAATGGAATTAAGCAGATAGTTTGCAGCTTCACTTACATCTTGGAAAATGTGGATTTAGTGAATTGCTGGGGCCAGCATGATGCACGAAGCACACTTTCTCTGTTCTGGGTCAAGAAGAGTGGCTGTGAATAATTCACAGCACCTAGCAGAGTGCCCAGGGACAGGCCCTGTGATGACCAATGAGTTTGAGAAGAAAGAAAGTACAGTGTTGAATATTAAACAGAAAGGATCAGGTGTTTTTTAATATGCGTTCTGCTGATTCTGCCAAACGGCCCCTATACAGACCTTAACAGCTGAATCTGGAATGTGCTTAATTTCATCAAAGAACTGGTTATTGCTACAGCAACAGGACTTTAAGACTAAGTCAAAGAAATAAAACACAGATGAAAGTAAAGTCCGGGTATTAGAGTATTTAACTGTTTAGAATAAGAGGAGCTTTGCCTAGTGAATAGATCTGGAGCAAAAATACATCCAACATCTGCTAATGCCACAGTTTAGTATTGCCTCTTCAATCAGAGTAAATTATATAGCTTAAGTGTTCATATCACAAATTAATCTATCTTGAATCAGATTTGCATATTAGCTGCTTGAAAAAGGCTTAATATAATCATAATTGTACAAAACATGAATATTATTTTTAATAATAATTAGGTAGTCATTTTGACCTTTTCTTTAGATATGTATATTAGAAGTTAGCAGTTGAATTTTATCCATACAACATCCCTCAATTATTGTATCAGCCTGTCTATAGCATCTTCTGCTTAAGGCACCAAATCTGTGCAAAGTATAGGTGTTCAATATGCAGTATTACTGATTTCCGCCTTGAAAGGATTGGAAGTCTGTGACAGCAAAAGCATGGAAAAAAAGCATATACAATATCTGTCACTTTGGAAAAGGCTCAGTGAGAGGAACCAGCAGCACTGACCATCAGATCGTTTCTTAGAAGCTGAGAGTAGGCCAGGAACTTGCTGTGCAAGGGTAATGGAGTCTTGCAAAGGAACTGCATTGTGCTGAAACTACCCAAGCATTATAATGCTCTTCCATAGCAGTATGATCGCCTCATTTGCTACATAGACCCCAAAAGTGACAAGGAGATAATTACTCTGACCTCTGCTAGTTGGAAGTTGATAAAGAGAGGGTGGATAGCACTACCATGAACTCTCCTCATGTCTCATTTGCTGATGCGCTGCAAACCTTTGACTGGCTGTCAAAACTTAAGGTCGCCTTATGAGGTAATCTCAGCTAAGAAATACAGTTTATATGCATCTTCCTGCCCTTCTGCTGGAGACAAGGATACGATGCAGTTAGCTAAGAAAAGAAACACAAAATCTCACGAGCTATGAATAATGATCTTGAATAAGTTCCTAGATTTGCAAAATGGTGATAATACTATTTACTGTCATATTAAATTTATAAAATACTTCTGCCCTGTTGGAGTCTCTAAAACCCTGATTAGACCACCAAAAATTCCCTTATATATTTCCTGCTGGGTTTAATCACCTATCCCTATCTTTTCAAGGATATTTTCCCTAAGGGAAAAAAAAAAAAAGGCAGAAATTCTGCATTCAGAAACAGCTACTGCTGCACTCAAGAAGAGTACAAGAGCTAGCTTCCAATAAGAACTTTAAAGATATTGTAAAAGCTTTATTAATCCATGCTGTTGACAGCTTTGAATGTCAAATTATCTGTGTTGCACTAAGCCATGAAACTATCCCATGAGGTACTAAGTCCACCCTGAGAGAGCAGTGAAGCCAAAGCTTTGATCCTCAAGGCTGACTTGAGTAAATCATTATTTTTAAACTCTTTAATCCCTCATTCATCCATAATACATAATTTTAGTAATGCATTTGACTTAAATTTCTTATTACTTCAGAATTCAATCCAACTTCTACTGTAAATAAAGTCAGAACTCACAGAGGCTCCAGAGAACAGAACTAGTCCTGCTCTACTGCAATTCTCCATTGAACTGAAGACAGAAACACTATGTCATCAGGAACCATAATTTTACCTTTCTTTGATGCTTTTTTTCCCCTTTTCTACTGTATTGCTATGTAGCGTTTTCTGGAGACAATGAGAACAACGACTGGAAGGCTGGAGATCCTAAGTTTCATTTCTTGCTCCCACACTAGTTCATGAGATGACTGCTAGAAAATGACCACAGATACCATATTTGATACCAGACAGCATTTTACATCAGTTCTGATAATATAACTGATATAGCTGATATAGCTCAGGATTTGGACTTCGTCCATATTGCTAAATAAAGCTCAAGGCTGTGAATGGTATTGCCTAGTCACTTTACATAATGTTTTGCCCAAGGTTTTCCTTTTGTCTCCTATAGTCACCTCACAGCCTGAGTGCATAAACACTATTTCATTGCATATTATTCTCAGTTCAGAGCTTTTAAAATAATGTGATTGCTATGTCACAGCTTACCAAAATGACATTTTATCAGCATGAAATTGAGGCAATATGTTGAACACTGTGGTGTAGCAGAAGCTTTGAAGGTGCAAATCATCCTAGGATGTTGATTAGCGGTGGAGAAAACAAACCTGGTCCTGACAACACAGAACAGTGACAGGATGTAAAGCAAGTATTAAGCTTAAGGGACAATCAGCATCACAAGGAGTTCATTCCCTGGCCTTAGTCTCTTTTGCATTATAATCACATCCATGGAGCCCTACGTCCTACAGCTGCCCAAGTCCATAGTGTCTCTCTACCCTCTACAAATGCTACAGCTGCTCCTTCCTGTAGACATACCTCTTCTGCAGCAAAACACAAAGTCAGTTCTTGCCTGTAATGCAATGATAATAACATTTATGCAATTACTGTCTGTAAAGCTCACCTTATCAATGCCAATACACCATGCACTGTATTGACAAATATATCATTTTTGTGAATATATATCCTGAATAAAGAGTAAACAGAGAGATATTTTATATCAACTGCAATTGCAAACTGTACCTGTGGTTTAGGCAGTCATTTGCCAAGCGCTGTAAAACACATTCAGTTCAAAACTGCCCCATCTGTGAACTGCTACATCAAAATCAAAGGCTAAGGTGAGCTCCTTGTGGCAAAAACAATCAGTGCCTGAGTACTGCCATAGTATTCCTCTCTCTCCACAATCTGTGGAAGGGCAGGTTGAAGAGTGAGCCAGGAATAATCAGCTGCAGAATTCCCCCCACAGACACTGCTTACGGAAAGTACCACAAGCAAAGCTGAAAGGATAGAAATCTTGTATACTTCTTGCTTGGCTGATCTAAATGGCTGTTTATGTTCACGGTGCTACTGTAACTCAAACATCATTCCAGTTGAAGGAAGCTTATTTTATGTGACATGCAGTGTCCTGGAAGAAAACCTGTCACTACTGTCTCAAGCTTACATTGCTACCAGGAGTCAGTGAATCTAAGTGAACTTGACAATTGTTTTTTGAAAACAAATTTCTTACTGCTCAGAAAAGCATCACATGCTTAGTGTGAAAGGGATTGACAATACAATCCCTCGTTTTGCCTGCTCTGCTCTTTTAAACTCAGTCTTCAAAAAATCTCTTCGCTGGAAAAAGTGAGCTGAAATGTGGATGATCTATTTCTGTTTATCAGAGGTATATACTGCACATATGTGCATATATGCTGTTTTCTAAATAGCACTGAAAAAAATCACACTTTATATATTCTCACTTTAAGGGAAAATAGATTAAAAAAAGGCAAGACAATGAGAAAAAGAGTCAAATTTACCAGCACAAAGCATCTTCATTCTTCAATGAATGCTGTTTCAATTTAGTACTGCTCGCACAGCAAGGGCAACAAGCTCCCCCAGACCAAGCAAGGGAAAGCAGGGAAAGTGTGCTTCTACCTACCACCTTGGAAACAACATGAATGCTGGCCCTCTGGGTTCTGTCCAGCAAATATCATTCCCTTACAACAAACTTGTGTACATAAGCTGAAAAAAAAATGACAGTTTTCCCACTACCACCACTGGAAAAGTATCCAAAATAGAGAGAAATAGCAGTCATCTTCCCATGCACAAAGTTCTCAATGAGGAGTTTGCTGTGCTTCTTTTCAGGTGCCCCTGGTGCTGTGTATCTCTCTGTCTGCTTGGGACAAGAATCTACTTTCTACCACAAGAAACACTTGGGAATAATAAGAACCCCATTTTCACTGACTGCATGCCAGCTGGTCCTTCTGTCACTAACTTCTGGAGAAAATGCAGAAATTGCTGCTAATAACAATTCTAACAACGTTTCCAGACCTTCAGGCTTAGGCATCTGTAGCTTAGCAGCACCGTGCAGACTAGCTTTGCAACAAAGGATTAAGATTATGACCTCTGAATCACATTTGCTTGGTTAACAAATTGAAGGCTAAGGAGGAGACAAGAGTCAGAGCTTTCTGGAAGTTTGACATGATGAATTTCCATATTGGTGGTATTGAAAAGATAGAAAGGAAAAGAAAATGCAGTGAAACTGTCATCTCACAGTTAAAATGAACCATAAAATAATCGTTAATGAAGAAATTCACATACTATGAATGCAGAATTAGCAACTGTAATTCTTATAAGAGAATCAATTAAGATCAGCATAATGGTAGCAATTTATAAGTTTATATGACAGAAAATTATCTTCAACAGTTCATTAATATTAAAAATAATGTATTGTTAATATTAACTTAGAAAACCTTCTTGAAATGTTTGTACGTATATATTTTTATGTTATCTGGGTATTTATAAATCCTTATCACTACAGACTATGAGCACTTTGTAACTTCCAAAGAAGTTCGTTGCTTTTCACTTACTTTTCTTCAAGGAAGGGAGAATAGAAAGATAATGAAAAATATTTAAAATATTCTGGTTTGCCTGTAGCTCTGTATATTCACTGTAAATATGATTCTTAGTTCTTCCTGGTGTATTAATGTCAATCAAAAGCTTCTCTATTTTACAAGAAAAAATAAGAAAAACACTGTTGAATCCAACTGAAACCAATTGAGAGAAATAAATGTGTTTCTAGATTCTATTTCCACTTACAAACTCCCATAAACACAGCAAGGAACAAGCTGAACATGACTCAGAAATTACCATGCTATTTGTACAAAGAGGTTCCTACCTGTTAAGACATGGCAAAAGCTTCATCCTACTGCATGAAAGGGACACTTATGCAGAAAAGGCCACTGCAACCTGTCATCCAAAACAATGCCTTGGAACTGCAGTCTACTACAGGATTTTTGGGAAAACAGAGAAATTGTATAAGCCAGTTTATTAGGAAAGGCAAAGAATGGTTCTATACAATTATCAGTCAGGCAAGCTTCAGAGTCACAGCCATATAAAGCCCAATTGCAGCTACATGTTGAAAAGACAGAACTGAACACTGGTGAGATTTTTTCTGCTACTGCATAAATGTTGGTAACATCAACAGTGCTATTGAGGAGGACTGAAGGAGCAAGGCTGAATATCAACCAGAACAGGAAGATTCCATCTCAGGGAGAATAAGATGGAAAGAAGTGACAAGATTTCATAATGAAATGTGTGAGCATGGGCAGCAGAGGAAGAAATTTTATGCAACTTCTCTTAATCTCCTTATCATCTCATTATCCCTATTTCCCATACAATTTTGCCTATTTGAAATATGATCTATTCCCAGTCTTTGTCTTTTGACATTCTTTCTCCTAACAAATGCTTTACTCTTTTAAAGTCCACAGAATTCCACCTGAGCTAAGAAATTAAACACAAGCCTTTCTTCTTGGAGAAGAAAGGACAAGTGGGAAGCCAAAGACAGGGAACCATTTAAATAATGGAAAAATACTGGTCACAGAACCAAAAAATGGATGAACATATCCCTCTCCTAAAAATTCTTGCACTTCCCAGCCACCTCTTCAATTCAGACTGCCTCTTATGTCCACCCTTTGCATCTAATAAATTATAGACTCACTCTACAAATGGTTATCATCATCACTCCCATGATCCTTCTCAAATCTACAGTAGCTTCTGGAGTCTTTGTAGTATGCTGCTTAGAAAACAAATGTACTACATCATATTACTTGGGCGATCAGAAAGACAGGGTGTATAGGGACATTCTGCACATTTATATTTGGTCTGCTGAAGCCAAACAATAGGACATGCAGAAATGTAAAACAAAAAACCCAAAACCAAACACAACCCCTTTTCAAATACTGACTTGTGAATTTTAAATCACTACAGAAAGAATATGGAATCATAAGTTTTTTGCACTGACTTGAATAGATAGATACAGAAATTGCACTGTTCTTTCAGAATCACACCATAAATAAAATCAGGCTCGCAGATGCATTGACAGCCTTATTCAGAATCAATAAGCAATTTAGCAATAATGCATTCTGAGGTGTGTGAGTTTTAAAATAGGCAGTGTACAGAAACAGGGTAATATCCTTTTAAGCAATCTGTGAGCTCTTTAATGATCTTCTCTCATGTTCCATGCAGCCTTTACCTGCTCTGTATGATTAATAAATACATTTGTTGGTTATTGTTTAAATATCTTACTATAAGTATGCTTTTAGGCAAAAAACTGTCCTGTGTGTATAAGTCCTTATCAGGGTTCAGTATAGAGTCAACAATATCATGTTAAAATAACAGAATACATGTAAGATAATTATTAATATATAAACACAATATTGCTCTGTTCCAGATGCCAGCGTTTCCTTTGAGCTGCTCATGTTTGTTTGGAAAGGGTATTCCTGAGGTTGCTCTAAACTATCATCTCAACTTTCATCTCTTGCACCTTGACTCCTCATAAATCCCTGAAATTTGAGCAGGTCACAGAATTCCACAACCTGAGAAGAGTTATCATTTGTGAGTAGAAGACATCTCAATATAAATCGGGCTTTTTGCTTAATGACAGCATAGTATGGAATCATTCCATACATCACACAAGCACAGACAAGTATAATGGAATATGTTGTCATCCTTTGACTACAGAAGAATGGTATAATGGAGGATGGTCAAGTCTCTGTTTCTACCCATCTAATTTTTTACTACATGGGTAGAAACAAAATATGGCATCTTTTTACACACAGGAGACAAATGAGAGGACAAGGGGTAACAGGTTCAAACATAAACAGGGAAAGTTGAGATTGGATCTGAGGAAGAAATTCTTTACTGTAAGGGTGGTGAGGCACTGGAATGGGTTGCCCAGGGAAGT